>RJWM01051016.1:0-10571 GCA_004363535.1 Dasyprocta punctata
GTTCTGCTATTTCTTTGCTGATTTTCTGCCTAGTTGATCTCTTTGTGTTAATGTGGTGTTAAGGTCTCCAATTGTAATTGTGTTATTGCTTATTTGATTTTTCATTTCTATTAATAATTGTTTCATATAGCTGGGTGCTCCCGTATTTGGTGCATATATATTAAGATTGCTCTCTCTTCCTCATGAAGTTTTCCCCTAACTGGTATGTAGTGACCTTCTTTATCTCTTTTGATCATTCTTGGTTTGAAGTTCACGTTGTCTGCAAACAGAATAGCTACTCCTGCTTTGGGGGGGGTTCCTGTTTTATGGAGTATTGTTTTCCATCCTTTGACTTTCAGTCTATGAATTTCCTTTTGGGTTAGATGGGTTTCTTGTATACAGCATATCGTTGCATGCTGTTTCTTAATCCATTCTACCCATCTGTTTCTTTTAATTCGTGAATTGAGGCCATTTACATTAATAGTTATAACATATATATTGGTTTATTTTTGTCATGTTATCTTTCTACTGTTGTGTCTTTACCTTTTCCCTCTGTTTAATTGTTTGCTTTGCCTAGTGGTTTTTTTCTGTTGGTGTTGCTGAAGTTGTAGTTATTTTTATGCCTATCTAGAGTATCTTTCAGTATTTCTTTGCAGGGTTGGTTTGGTGGTCATGAAGTTCTTTAGCTGTTCCTTGTCATGGAAGTATCTTATTTCTCCATCAATTTTGAAGGACAGTTCTGCAGGGTACATCAATCTGGGTTGGAAGTCATTTTCACTTAGGATTTGAAATGCTTCACTCTGTGCTCTTCTTGACTTGAGTTTTGTGTTGATAAGTCTGCTATGATTCTGATGGGCTTTTCTTTATAGGTGATCTGTCTCTTCCCTAACAGCTTTTAATATTCTTATGTTGAATTCCTGGGATGTCGATTGTTATATGTCTGGGTATAGATTTATTTTGGTTATGGCTAATTGGAGTTCTATATGCTTCACTTATCTGTATGTCAGTGTCCTTTCCCATGTTTGGGAAATTTTCAGCTATTATTTCTGTAAATAGCCTTTTGATATTATTTATGCTTCACCTTCTTTTTCATTTACACATATCAATCTTACATTGTTTTTCCTTGCATCATCTTTCAACTGTTGAATTGTTACTTCCTGATTCCTCGTTATTTTTAAAGATCTTTTATTTCCTGTTCACTAGTTGCAATCTTGTTTTCAAGGTCTGAAAGTCTATCTTCCCATTCATTGAGGCGGTTTTGCCAGCTTTGCCAGCTTTTGATGGAGATTTTGATTTCCTGGATATTTCTTTGCATCTGCTTCATGCATTCTGTGTCTTTCTTATATTGTTCATTCAAGGTGTCTATCTTTTTGCAGTACTCCTCAATTTTTTTAACTATGTCTTCTATAGATGTCTTCAGCATTTCTTTTATTATGTTTATCATTTCTTCTTTTACCTAGGAGGTTATTTCTGATCTGAATTCCTCTACAGCTTCATGAACTTGTTTCTTTACTTCAGTTGCTATCATTTCAAAAGTTTCAGGTGTATAGTTTACATTTCCTTCTATGTTCATGTCTCCTAGGCTTGTTTGGGGTGGCTTAGATGGTTGAGATTGCATTTTGATCTTCAGTTTTGTCATTTTCCTGTATTTCCCTGGAGAAGCTGAATGCAAGGTTTCAGTTGCTTCCTGGGTTGAGGATATCTGTCCCTACTGCAGGGAGTTTCCCCAGTTGAGTGGGGGTCATTGGTCAGGACCTACCCAATCACTAGTGGCACTTGAAGGCTCCTCAAATGTTGGGAGTACTCTGGGTGGGCCTTCAGCACACCCACGTGGTCCTCCAATGCTCCCCAGTTATTTGAGGTAGCTGGGCAGGACTCTACCAGGTTCAGCCTCCAAGGCTGAACAGCTAGATAGAGTACATTGTGCAGGCCTTCAGCTCAGGCCACGTGGCACTCCAAAACTTCCCAGCTGCTTGGGGTTGCTGGGTGTGGTGCTACCAGGTTGCAAACGAGGTGTTGAGCTTGCACAGCTGGATGGGGCTTGCTGTGTAGGCCTTCGGATTCCACCACTGAGCACAGGTGGTTCCCTGGCCACTCAGAGTCATTGGACGAGGCCCAGTCAGGCCCTAAAGGACCTACCCAAAGGTCCCAGGCTGATTGGGCACGCTGGGCAGGTACCTACCAGATTCCGAGAGGGGTGCTGAGCTTGCATGCCTGAATGGAGTTCACTGTGCAGGGTTTCGGCTCACACCACTGAGCACAGGCAGTTCCCCAGCCACTCGGGGTTGTTTTATTTATTTATTTATTTATTTATCTACTTGTTTATTTTTGTTGTTGTTGTTTTTGTTGTTTTTGCCAGTACTACACTTTTTTTTTTTATCATGGTAGCTCTGTAGTATAATTTCAAATAAGGGATTGTAATGCTCCCTGCCTTGACTTTGTAGCCCAGAATTTGTTCTTGCTATTCTAGGTCTCTTCTGGTTTCAAATGAATTTTACAAATGTTTTCTTTGGTTCTGTAAGGTATGCTAATGGTATTTTCATTGGGATTGCATTAAATCTATATAGCAATTTTTACTATGCTGATTCTTCTTATCCTAGAGCAAGGGATATCTTCCCATTTTCTGATATCCTCTCCTATCTCCTTTTTCAGAGTACTGTATTTTTCAATGTAGAAATCTTTAGTTCCATTGTTAGACTCATTCCTGTTTTTTAATGCTATTGTGAATGTGTGTTGGACTTTATCAAACACTTTTTTATGCATGTATTGAGATGATCATCTGGTTTTTGTCCTTGGCTCTGTTAATATGGTGCATTACATTTGTTGATTTACCTATGTCGAACTATCCTTGCATCCTGGGGATGAATCCCATTTGGTCATGGCATATAATCCTCTTAACGAATTGCTGGGTTCTGTTTGCTGGTATCTTATTTAGGATTTTTCATTCAATGTTCATTAGGGAGACTGGCCTGTAGTTCTCTTTTTCACTTGTATCTTTTTCTTGTTTTGGTATCTGGGTAATACTTTCTTCCAGGAATGAGTTTGGCTATACTCCTTCCCTTTCAATTTCATTAAAGAGTTTGATGAATAATGGCATTAGATAGTCACTAAATTTCTTGTACAACTCAACTGTGAATTCATCAGGACATGGACTTCCCTTTGTTGTAGGTTTTTCATTAGATTTTCAATTTCTTTGATATTTGGTTATTTAGAACTTTTACATCTTCTTGTTCAATTTTTGCAATTCATAGGAATCTAGGAATCTGTGTTTTTTATCTGTGTTTTCCATTTTATTAGAATAAAGCTTCTCAAAGTAGGTATTCATTGTATTTATTGTAATGATTGTAATCCAGATTTCTGCAGGATCTGTTCTGATTTCACCCTTTTCAGTCCTAATTTGTTGGATTTTAGTCTTTTCTTCCTTTTTTTCTTTTTGACATGGTTGTCTAAGGGTTTATCAATTTTATTCAGTCTTTCAAATTCAATTCATTGATTGTATTGTTTTCTTAGTCTCAGCTGCATTAATTTCTGATCTTATCTTTATAATTTCTTCCCTCATATGAGTTCTAGGCTTCAATTGTTGTTCTTTTTCTAGAAGTTTAAGATTCAACATTAGGTTTTTATTTTAGCTTCTTGTGTCTTCCTGACATGAGAATTCACTGCTGTAAATTCCTCTCTTAGGACTGCTTTCATTGTATTCCATAAGTGCTGGTATGTTGCATTGGCATTATCATTTAGTTGTAGATACTGCTTAATTTCTTCTTTAATTTCATCTGTGACAGGTTTGTTGTTCAGTAATTTCATGTATTTATGGAGTTTTTGTGGTTTCTTTTGCTACTGATTTCCAATTTCATAGCACTATGGTCAGATAATAAGCATGGGAAAATTTTGATTCCTTTGCATTTAATTAAGCCTATCTTATGAGGTAGCACATGCTCTATTTTGGAGAATGTCCCATGTGCAGCAGAGAGGAATGTGTCTTCTCATGTTCTGTCAATAGACATCTACTAAATCCATTTGTTTACAGATTTGCTCAGTTCTGATATTTCTTTGTTGATTTTTTGTCTAATTGACCTGCCTATTTGTGATAGTGGGGTGCTAAGATCCCCCATTACAATTGTGCCTGTGCTTATTTGATTTTTCTTGTCTGTTAAAATTTGTTTTACATAGTTGGATGCACCTGCATTTGGTGCATATATATTTATGATTTTTATCTCTTCTTCTTAGAGCTTTCCCTTAACAAGAATATAGTGAGCTTCTTCATCTCTTTTTTTATTTTGAAGAGAAAAAAAACAGAAAAATCAAGCAAACAATTAAAAAACAAAAACAAAATGACAAGAACAACAGAAAAGCAATGCAATATAGGTTTTCAAAACAAGATTACAGGAATTTAATAATGGTTGTTGTATTGCATATTGTTATCCTCAAAGTAATTGCTCAGGCCACCAGATGCAGGCAAGCAAGATTGATCAAACAATATAATTTCCCTTTGAACAGTTTCTTTCCCTTTTACTACATCTATTGTAGCTTTTGGATCTTATTTACACTTTCAGGTTTTTACACTAGTGAGACAATATGGTGTTTACACATACAAGTCTGATTTATTAAACTTATGAGTATGGTTTCTAGTTGAATTCATTTACCTATAAAAGTCTTGAGTTTATCATTCTTTACAACTGAGTAGTATTCCACTATATAAAAATACCACATCCTTTTAATCCATTCCTCAGTTGATGGGCATTTGGGTGGTTTCCAAGATTTAGATATTACAAATTGTGCTGCTATGAATATGGGTGCACATATATCACTGTGATATGATGTTTTCAATTCTTCTTGGAAAACACCCAGAAGGGAAATAGCTGGATCGAATGGAACCTCTAATCTTAGTTTTTTGAGGACTCTCCACGCTGATTTCCATAGTGGTTTCACCACTCTGCACTCCCACTAACAGTGAAGAAGCGTTCCTTTTTCCCCACAGCTCCACCAACATTTGTTATTCACTGATTTCTTGATGTTATGTTGGGAGCCATTGAGGCTGGAAATTGATCACACATGCAGGGCTGCAGCATGGCCAGGGCATTACCGTTCCAAAAACAGAGCCCCCGGGGCAAGCCACGTGAAGAAGTTGCTACAGCTGAGAAAAACACCAAGTTCCTAGAAAATCCAAGCAATGGGTTGCTAGACTGTGGGGTTGAAATTGACATCATCCTTCTGAGTATATAAATGAACATGCTATGTTGGTTGAGCCATACCTTTCCTCCCATCAGGAGGATAAGGGCTCCACCTGACTCCAGCTTTGTCTCTTCTTTATTTTCTCATCCTCTCACAGTCCTTAACCTCAAGAATCTCAAGGGTCACATGGGTCACGACAATGTTACCCATTCTTTCTGGAGTGAGATGATATCTCAGTGTTTTTTTAATTTGCATCTCTCAAATGAACAGTGAAGTTGAGCATTTTTCATTTATTTATTTGCATTTGTATTTCTTCACCTGAGAATTGTGTATTCATGTCAGATGCCCAGTTTTGGATTGAGTCTTTAAATTTAGAGGGGCCTCATTTTTTTTCAATCTTTATACATTCTAGATAAAAATCCTTTGTCTGAGGGACAGTTGGCAAAAATGTTTTCCCAACCTGTAAGTTTTCTATTCACTCTGTTGGTGATTTCTTTTGATGTGCAAAAACTTTTTAGTAAGACAAGGTCCCGGTTGTTGATTCTTTGAAGTACTTCCCTTGCAGTTTGGTTTTTGTTCATGAACTCTCAGCCTATCCCTATGTCCTTGAGATTTCTACCTGCTTTGTCTTCCAGTAGGTTTAGTGTTTCTGCCTTAATATTTAGATCTTTGATCCATCTGACTTATGTTTAGTGCATGGTGATAGGCATGGGTCTAGTTTAAGTCTTCAGTATGTAGAAAACCAGTTTTTCCAACGAGGCTGTCTTTTTCCAGTGAACATGTTTGGCCCTTTTGTCAAAGATAAGGTGGCTGAGTGTGTTTGTGGTTGTGTCTGTATCTTCTGTTCTGTTCCATTGATCCTCAGGTCTGTTTTCTTGTCAGTACCATGCTGATTTTATTATATCACCTTTGTAGGATAATTTGAAATCTGGAATTGTGATGCCTCCTGCCTTGGCTTTGTTTACCTTCTTCATCTCTTTTGATTAGTCTTGCTTTGAAATTCAATTGTCTGCAAATAGAATAGCTATCCCTTCTTTTTCCCAGGTTTCTGTCACATGGAGTGCTATTTTCTATTCTTTGATTTTCAGCCTATGAATTTGTTTTTTAGTTAAATGTGTTTCTTCTATACAGCATATTGTTGGTTCTTATTTCTTGATCTATTCTGTAAGTCTGTTTCTTTTGATTGGTGAGTTGAGACCATTTACATTGTTGGTTATAACTGGTATGTATTGGCGTATCCCCATCCTATTATTTTCTGCTATTTTTTCCTTGTTTTTCACCTCTGTTTAATTGCCTGCCCTTCCTTATGGTTTCTTTCTATTGTTGTTCTTGGAACAACAATACTACTCTTTTTCTAGAATATCTTTCAGAACACATTGTGGAGCTTTCTTAGTGGTCCTGAATTTCTTCAGTTGTTCTTTGTCATAGAAGAATATTATTTCTCCAAATTCTGAAAGATAGTTTTGCAGGGTACATCAATCTGGGTTGGAAGTTGTTTTTTTTTCAGGACTCGGAATACTTCACTCCAAGCTCTCCGTAACTTAAGTGTTTCTGTTGAGAAGTCTGCTGTAATTCTGATGGACTTTCCTTTATAGGCAAGTACTTTTTTCCTCAAATAGTTTTTAATATTCTGGTCTTGTCCTGAATTTGTGGAATCTTGATTATTATTTGCCTTGCTGTAGGTTTATTTGGGTTGTAGCTGATTGAAGTCGTATATGCCTTACTTATCTGAATGTCAATTCTTTTTTCATGCTTGTTAATTTTTCTGCCTTTACATCTGTGAACAATGTGTTATGTCATTTGTGTGGACTTCTGCTTTTTCATTTACTCCAATCAGTCTTACGTTATTCTTCTTTGCATTACCTTGCAACTGTTGGATGGTTTTTCATGATCCCTTTTTATTTTTAAAAGATCTTTCTTTTCATGATTGCTAGCTCTGATCCTGTCTTCTAGGTCTGAAATTCTGTCTCCACCTTTCTTTATGTGGTTTAGGACACTTTCAATGAAGTTTTTAATTTTCTGGATATCTATTTGGATCTATTTCATGGGGTTCATTTCTTTCTCATGTTGGGTGTTCATGGTTTCCATCATTTTCCTATGCTCTTTTTTTTTTAAATCTATGCCTACTTTAGATTTGAAGAGTGAATCTTTCGTTATGTTCAGCATCTCTATTTTTATCTGGGAGATTATTTCTGACCTGAATTCCTCTACATTATTATGCACTTCTTTTTGTTTTTTTGAAGAGTAGGAAGAATTTATTGAGAGAAAGTTTCTGTCTAACAGGAACAGAAGAGGGCCCAGAAAGGGGATTGACCACCTACCCTGATTCTCAAGGGTGTTTTTTGAGCAAATCCCTGAGGTGAGGTGCATTCAAGGTGGGACAGAACTATAATCAATCAATAAGATTACAACTATAGTCACTTAGGTAATATTGATCCGGTGGAAAAATCAGGATGGGTGTGATGTGGGATAGGACTATTGTCAACCAATAAATTTACAACAAGTATAGTTGCTTGGGTATTATTGATAAAATGGGGGACAAATGGGGAAGAAAATCTCATAGCAAGAACACATGAGATGGCATGGACTTTTCTGAAAGAGGTGGGTTAAGGAAGTTTGGTTCTCCACCCCAAGGTGATTGATGTCTATTTATAATAATGATCACTGCTGTTCATCCAGAGTGGAAGTATAGGTGTGAGTAGTCCTCATTTCCTTGAAGTCTGCCCTCAGTGTATACAACTCCAGCCACCGTTGTCTTCTGCACTTACCTTTCAAGGGCTCAGCCCTGTGTGATTGCCTACAATATTTCTAAATAACTTGGCTATCTATAATACTCCTTGCTCTGAAGAAATACCCCTAGCACTGTAAGGTGGCAAAGGGCAATGACCATTCTGGTTCTTTGGGCTGAAGGAGGGCATAGTTGTGATCAGCAGTCAGAGTCACTCCACAGAGGTTCTATTGCACCTGTTTTTGAACTCCTGCTGCTACAATTTAAGAAATTTCAAACAGGCAATTTCCATTTTCCTGAACCTCATTGTCCCTTGGACTTGTCCTTTGGTGGGCTGGAGGTCTGGGGTTGGATTTTGCTTTTGAGTCTTGTCATCTTCTATTGTTTTGCTTTATTTTCTTTTGTTTTCTATGTTGATAGCTATAAATTTCTTAGAGCATATAGCTTTATCACTAGTATTGAGGCCTTCCAAGGAAACGTCTGTTCTTTAGAGCTGTTTCCTACGTGTAAGTTCTTGTCTGTCTAAAGATCCTACCTTCCCAATTTATTAAGGATGAGATGTTGCTATCTATTTGGCTCAGCACCCAGTGCTTTGGTACTGGACTATGTTGATGGTAATGATTGCAATCACTGTGTTATTATAAAAGTGAGAACAGATTATATAAGGTATGAAATCCTGGCTAAAGTAGTACCATTAGCAACAATAGCGTATATCACAGCTTAGAAATTGAGAAACAATGGCAACTATTAATTGGGTCCTTTTCAACATAGGGGCAAGATCTACAGTTGCATAGCAAAATCTAACAAACTGGGAAGCCTCTGTGCACTGAGAGGCAAGAGCTGAAGGCCTGCACAGAGAACTCTACCTAGCAGTGCAACCTTGACACCTTGCTCAGAACCTGGTAGGGCCCTGCCCAGCATCTCCAAACAGCCAGGGACCTATGGTATGTGGCTCAGGTTCTGGTAGGGCCCCAACCAATGAACGCAAGTACCTGGGGAGGTGTAATGAGTGACACGAGCTGAAGACCTGCACAGTGAACTCTACCTAGCAGGGCAGCCTCATCACCTTGCTTGGAACTTGGTTGGGCCCTGCCCAGTGACCTCAAGTAGCTGGGGAGCCTCTGTGCACTAAGCAACAGGAGCTGAAGGCCTGAACAGCAAACTCCACCTAGTCATGCACCCTTGGTATGTCAAGTGGAACCTGGTAGGACACCACCCAGTGACCCCAAGCAGCTGGGGAGCTTTGGTGCATTGCATGGCATGAGCTGAAGGCCTGCACTGTGTATTCCACCTAGTTGTTGAGCCTTGGTAGTGCCCCACCCAGCAACCTCAAGCAGCCAAGAAGCTTTGGTGTGCCACATAGGGTGTGCTGAAGGCTAGTTCATCACACTCTCCCCATTCAAGGAGCCTTCGAGTGCCACTAGGGACCTGGTAAGGCCTGCTTAATGACCTCCACTCAGAGGAGGAAAATCCCTGTAGTACGGACAGCCATATCCAACCCAGGAAACAACTGAGACCTTTAATTCAGCTGCCCCAAGGGAATACAGGGAAATCACAAAACGCAAGAGCAAAATACAATCTCAAACCTCCAGCCCATCCCAAACAAGTCTAGGAGACATGGACATAGAAGCTGTAAGCCATACGCCTGAAACTTCTGAAATGATAACAACTGAAGTAAAGAAACAACTCCATGAAACTGTAAAGGAACTCAGGTCAGAAATTATCTCCCAGGTAAAACAAGAAATGCTGAACACATCTAAATAAGACATAGTTTAAAAAATAGAGGATCACTGTAAAACGATGTAAACTTTGAATGAACATTATAAGAATCAGAATGCATGAAACAGATTCAAAGAGATATCCAAGAAATCAAAAATTCCATCAAAAGCTAGCAAAACCACCTCAATGAATGTGAAGATAGACTTTCAGACCTCAAAGACAACATTGCAACCAGTGAACAAGAAATGAAAGATCTTTTTAAAATAACAAGGAATCAGAAAATAATAATTCAACAGTTGAAAGATGATGCAAGGAAAAACAATATAAGATTGATAGGAATAAATGAAAAAGAAGGTGTTTTAGTGTGGTCAGTCCTGTGTCCCCCCCAAATCCTCATGTAACTGTGGCATGGACAGGGCTGAGTCTGGTGTTTGTGATGGTTTTTTGTCTAGTCCTGGGATTGGGGATGCGAGTGCTGCACCTCCCCCAGGGGTGGAGCCAACATGCAGAGTAAGGGTGGAACAAATGCTCTCGTGCTCTCTCTCTCTGTCTCTCTTGCCAGGTTCGTGCACCTGGCTGCTTGGTGGCCACCATGAATGGCTGCCCCACCATGCCATGCTGCCTTGGAACCAGCTGAGTATGGAAGGAAATTTCCAAGAACTGTAAGAAATAAACCTTTACTTCCCTAATTTTGGGCATCAGGCATTTTGTCTCAGCAATGAGTGAAAAGTAACTAAGACAGAATTTGGTACCAGAGGAGTAGGGTCATTGCTGTGACTATTCCTGACCATGTGGTTCAAGAACCTTTGGAAATGGCTTGTGGGAAGAGTTTGGAAAGGTTCAGAGATGTCACCTAAATACACAGAGCTGGAACAACTTAGGTTGCTCCATATGGGAGATTCTGGTCACATTGCAGGAAACCAGAAGGCTGATAGAAAACCTGCTGGTAGTGACCAGGCTCGGGAGGTTTCTG
>RJWM01051017.1:0-10550 GCA_004363535.1 Dasyprocta punctata
AGTTGAGCACAGGTCAGGAAGCCCAGCGTGACCAGCTTCTCCAGCACACAGCCTCCCCTCCGGAGCCAGGAAGCGATGCACAGTGTGAGGAGCAGAGCTCCCGCAACATGAACCACAGCCACTCTCACCGATGAGGTCCCGAGCTCCTCCGACGATAATGGCCGAATCCACATTGGAGAAGCCAGCATGACAAGCACCTTCAGAAGAACCAGCGGCTCCAACAGTAACCCTTGGAAGAACCCTCAACGCCCAGCTCTTCTTCCCCCACGTCCCTATTTATGCTGGCAACTTTCTTCAGGTGGAACATCTTTAACTCAACACCAGCTGAAGCTGGTGCTAAGTTGACCACCAGTTTGTAATCCATAACAATGAGATTCTCTGTCTTTCACCTGAGGTACAGCAAGTGGCCAAGATGAACTGGACATCTCATCATGATAAATCCAAGGGTCAGAGTTTGGACCCCATCTGCAAACTTCCTAGGGTCTGACCGTTGATCTAGTCATTTTATTTTTCTGCACTGATGGACATCTGCAACTGAAAAGGGAACCTGCACTCAGGTATTTCCTTTTATCCCTAGGACTTTTCCTAGGGACAGGACAAGTTGTGAGCCAGAGTAGTAGGAAGCACCACTTTGGGTTTGACTAAGGGGCTTAAAACTGCCTGTGTGCATCCAGAGGAACTTGAGGGTCCCTGAGGAGGCCTTCAAGGGAGCCCAGGAATGGTGGGGTCCTTGGGGCACCAGGTGCTAATGGAGTCCCCTTGTCACTTGGAGAGGATGGGCCTGAAGATTATAAGGGGAAGTCAAGGTGACCTCCCAGTGTGGTTTTCCTCAAATAGATCAGTGAGTCCCGTATCCCTCTGAGAGATAAGGGGCTCAGAATGGGATTCTCCAGGATATCTTATCCTCCTCAGGGTCTGCTCTAAGCACCAGGGCTCCTGGGCACTCCCTGTGATAGAGTCACAGAGGCCTGGACATACTGCTTTTCACTCCACCTCTTCTATCCCAAGCAGTAACTGGAGTATGATCTCCTAGTTTGAAGTTATCGAGGACCTGCAAGATCCCCAACTGCCTGTGTGAGGGGTACAGCTAAGGATAAAATAAGAAACAGAGACAAATTTAGTAATACATAATGGGGAGCTGGGAGTTCAGTGCCTTAGGATGGGCAAAGACCCAGATCCTCCAAACCAGCCACTATTTATTGGGTGTGTACAATGCAGTGGGTGTATGCAATGATAGGAGGGGCTAGTGGAAGATTTCAGGTGCGCAGAAGGTTCAGAGGTCGATGACACCGCAGGCAGTGGATAATCCTGGAATGACTCACGAGGGTGGAGATGATCTTAAGCTAAGAAGGATCTTACTCTGGAGTTCTTTTTTTCTCAGTGGGTGAGACAGGATGGCCCATCCCAAGAGTTCATGGGAAGTCACAAAATGGTGATGCTAGAATCCCAAACTTCCCTTTCTCCCTTAGGGAAGAATGCAAAATTAGTCATTGTGAATTGGTGGTCCCCCATACAAGTACCTCCCCCTACCCATCTTTGGCCCCAGACTGTACTGCAGTAGTAGATCAGCTGTTCATGTTTTCAATGATGAGGATCAAACCTGTCCCATTCAAGGATTCAGCCCAGTGGTGAAGTCGGTGGAATCTGTGGTGACAAAATTCAAGAGGTTTATCATGGGTGTGGCTGGGTCTGAACTCTTCAAGGTGGCACCCCATGTAGAAGGAGACTGAGAGCCCACAATGTGGCCCTGGTGAGACTTCACATAACCCAGACAGACATTTCTGTCCAAACCCTAGGCGATGCCGGCATGGGGACCCGTTAACTCCTGAGTGATGGGGGCTGAGCCATCCGCTCACCTTGCCTAATCCTTCCCTTCCCACGAGGTAATGGCGACACGGTTCCCACTTAGCTGAACCTCTTGGTGCCCCAACTTGTATTTATTCTAAGCCGCTCAGTAGCTTAGCTGGTATTTCAAGACCCTTGATGACTCTACATAAGCAGAGTGAAATCATATGAGAAAAACATTTCTTGTATTTATTTCAATGGAAAGAAAGAACTAAGAGCAGGAATGGCTCTTTTTTATACACTCACAGTCACTTTAATTAGCTTTTTTTGTGTGTGTGGCACCAGGGATCGAACGCACAATCTCGCACCTGACAGGCAGGTGCTTAAGCCACTAAGCCAAACTCCTGGCCCTAGGCTTTTGAGGCAGGGTCGAACTATGTAGCTCAGGCCGGCCTTGCGCTCGCGTTGTAGCCCAAGCTGACCTCGCACTCACAACGCTCCTCCTACCTCAGCCTCGAGTGCTGGGATTAAAGCACGCCCGGCTGTTACATGTTGTTAAGCTTCATTCTGCTCAGGCATCTAGCTTGGGTCCTTAATTTATCTGTATTTAAACAGGGAAGCACAAAAGCCAGGTGGCAAGGCCTGGGCAGGCTGGTGGGCCGCACCGCATGCCTCTAGGGACCCAGGTTCAAGCCCCGTGAGCTCCCTGCTGCTCAGGTGAGGGGCTGGAGTGGGCAGTGCTGCAGTCAGCTCGCCCTGAGCCACTTGAGCAGTGCTCTGCTCGCCTAGTGCTTGGTTCCAGCCAAAAGCCTCGCGCATTTTATTTATTTTTTATTATTAATTAATGAATTAATTAATTTTTGTCTTTTTGAGACAGGGTCTCACTATGCAGTTCAGGCTGCCCTTGAGCTCATTTTGTAGCCCAGGCTGGTCTTGAATTTGGCAACATTCCTGTCTCAGCCTCCCAAGAGCTGGGATTACAGGTGTGCACCACCAGGCCCAGCTTCTGGCATTTTAGATCAGACATTTTTTTTTTTTTTTTTTTTACCTTGCATTCACATTTCCCAAGCAGGGTAAGAGCGTCACGCCCTGCCGTGACAGGCCTCCAGGCTGCTCACAGCCCTGTCCACCTGCATGCACGCAGCCTTCTCTGCACTGACCAGACTGCAGCTGATTGTAGCTGCACCCACCAAAGGTTTCTTGAGTTTTTACAGATACAGCCCACAGTTTTCCCACAGTTTTTCTTTCATGCAGGACAAAGAAAAAATTCTTCTGTGTAGTTTTCCATATGCTCTCCAATCAGAGGCTTAGCTCATAAAGGCAGTTACTGAAGAGAGAGAGAGAGAGAAGATAGTGGTGGCCATGGATGCGCACCCACATGTTACTTACCCTGCACAGTCATGCAATGAGACAAGCTGGTGGCTGGCCACAGGGCAAGGTAACTCAGTGGCACTAGGACAGAAACACAAGCCAAGAAAAAGTCATTTGTAAACTACAGTAAACAGAAAACCATGCTAATTTAATAAAATGCACAACAAACGAATGTGTGGACAGCAATGGATTCCCACAGCAAGGGGCTACGGAGAAACACAAAAACCTCCATTGCCTTCCCATTCCCACAGCGGGGGCCAGGAAGCCTCTCTGGGGCCATAGGAGGCAGTGTCCCCAACTCGCAGCAGAGGGGATAGAGCAACAGAGAGAAGAAAAGAAACCTTGCAGCATTTTAGAGAGAGAGAGAAAATCTTTTCCCCACATGGGCCTTACCTTGGTCTCCTCAGTACCTGAGCTTTACTTTCCTGGTTGGGTTGCCAAAAACGTTATTGAGTAGTTCTTTTAGAGATGGCTCACCAAAGCAGGCGTGGTCACACAGCCTGTAATCCCAGCACTCCGGAGGCTGAGGCAGGAGGATTGCCACAAGTTTGAAGCCAGCCTGGCCAACATAGTGAGTTCAAGGCCTGAACTACACGCTGTCTCAAAAAAAGAAAGAAAAGAAAGAAAGGAAGAAAGGAAGCAAGAAAGGGAAGAGGCCTTAATAGGCTGTGGGCCACCGGAGAAATCACCCATCTCAGCCCCACCCATCTTCACTCACCTGCCAAAATCTGTTTCCGCATCTTCCCTCATGCCAGCATGCAAGCTC
This sequence comes from Dasyprocta punctata, assembly GCA_004363535.1. Taxonomy (NCBI): domain Eukaryota; kingdom Metazoa; phylum Chordata; class Mammalia; order Rodentia; family Dasyproctidae; genus Dasyprocta; species Dasyprocta punctata. The sequence goes on from RJWM01051017.1 coordinate 3,923, forward strand.
TTTCCTTTCCAGGAAAACAAACTACCTAAGCGATAGCAGCAATGTTGCGCAAATACTAAAGTTTTGATAAGGAGGGGAGCAGAGTTCAAAAAGCTGACCCTTCTCACTCTTCCTCCCAGCTGCCAGGTCACCCTGCTGTGTTAAACCCTTCTGTGAACCTGTATTGCTCCGTCAAGGGATCCTTAGCATGACACACAGCGGGATCTTTTTGCACACGTGCCTGTGTGTATGTCCATGCGTGTGCAGTGCTGGGAATGGGACCCAGGCTGCTGACTGAGCAAGCTTCTGCTAAGCTACACCCTCAGCCGGATGCAGATTCTTTATGCTTTTACTTCTGCATCCCTCACCAGTTACCTGCTACCTCCACGGCCTTTTTCTCTTGTCCACAACAACATGCGACTCCTTGTAATCCCCTGAATACTGTGTTCACAGCCCACTGATTCCATCAAAGTTCCTTCTTACACAGTCCCCGTTTCTCTGCCTCCTTCAAGACACAGTGCAGAGTCAATTCGGCGGCCCACGCCTGTAAACCCAGCAATGAGAGACATCGAGGCAGGAGGATCACAAGTTTGAATCTCACCTGGGCAATTTAGTGAGACCCTGTCTCAAAATCAAAACTGAAAAAGGCTAGAAGCCCCAGCATGGAGGTACACACCTATAATCCCAAGCACTCTGGGAAGCTAAGGCAAGATGATTACAAATTCTAGCCCAGCCTGAGCAATGTACTGACTGGGTTCAATCCCCAGTGTGGCAAATAGATTTGGTGTTTTTTGTTTGTTTGCTTTGTTTTGTTTTTTGAGACAATGTTTTGCTTTGTGGTTCAGGCTGACCTTGAACTCACTATGCTCACTGTGTACTCCCTGCTGACCTCCAACTTGCAGGAATTCGCTTGCTTCAGCTTCCCGAGTGCTGGGATTATAGGCAAGCACCACCATACCTGGCTCAGTATGGAAAATAGTAAGAATTATAATTCAGATGATGTAAGTACTTAGTACAATAATGAAACATAAGTGCTCATTAATATTAACAATTATTATTATTATTTCCTTTAACCTATAAGGTATTTCTATCTCTTTTCTGAATAACAGAGAAATAATGTGATCCAAAAAAAAAAAAAAATCACAGAATGAGGAAGTGAACCGGAATTTGCTCAAAGTCCATCTACTCTCTTCAGTCCTTCTGTCTCAGTGATGTTCTGGGTGGAGACTTTAAAGAGGAGAGTGTGGCCAGGGATTTAGCTCAGTGGTATAAGTGCCTACCTGGCAAGTGTGAGGTCACAAGTTTGACGCCCCGTCCCAAAAAGAGAGAGACAGAGAGAGAGGAGGGTGTTGGGGATGGCAACAAGTTCTGTGTGACAGAGCACCCAGAGGGAGAGGAAGGGAGCGCTGGACAGCAGCACCCAGATTTCACAAGGCCTCCACTGACATTCATAAAATGCGTCAGCCTCACTCATTTGCTCATGGTATTTAGCTCTAAGAACTGCTGAAGCTGAACATTCCCTTCGGAGTGCAAGGCATAGGACGAGCTCTGTGTAGGACGCTTTGACCTTGCTTGCTGAGGTCAGTGTGGTGGGTTTGTTGCTGAGGACGGGTTCCGACAATTGCTATGGAGAAGCTACAGAAGCAAAGACAAGCAAAACCGTCTTCCAAATGTAAAATTAGAGGGAAGCACAGGAAACCAAGATTTCACACGTAACACGTTCTGCAAATAAGCATCAATTAGAAGAGAAATGTTAGGAAAGGAAATGGACAGAATCAGAGTCCTTAAAACCTTGTGCTGTCCCCATGGATGGTTAGACACTCACGCGGGGGGACATTGCCTTTCATCATCTGGTGACTTCTTTATTTTTATTTTGCACTTACTTTTTGTTTGTTTGTTTGTTTGTTTTTGAGACAGGATTTTGCTATGTTGTTCAGGCTGGCCTTGAACTCATTACCTGGCTCGGGCTGGCCTCAAACACACAGTGACCCTTTTGTCTCTGCTTCCCATGTGCTGGGATGACAGGTGTGTGCCACCACGACCAGCTGAACTCAGAATTCAGAGTTGTGGTTCCTAGTCATGGTGGGGAGGGAAAATGAGGAGTTATTGAATAGTTCAAGGTTCCAATTTGACAAGATGAAAAAGTTTTAGAGATATTTGTGCAACCATATGGACATGCTTAACACTGCTGAACTGTACACTTAAAATTGGTTAGGAGGCTAAATTTTATGCTAAAAAGTGTGGTCTAAAGTGTTTTTCTTTAAAACCACAATTAAAAATAAACAGGGAAAGAAAATGTGAAAATAAAAAAAATACACTTTGCATTGATTTTAATATAACAAGAAAAAGCATTAGCACTGAGTTTCAATAAAGTACAACTCAAGAATATTACCTGTGTTTAATATCTATTTAATCTGATGTGTTTAAAAGTATAATTTAAATGAAAGTACCCCCAAAGAGGTCCTTTCAATACCATATCTTCTTATCCCCATAATAAAACCCTGTTTCCTGCCAATATTTACTTGCATACTTATTCATGACCTACTATGTACCCAATTTGGTTTCAGGCACTAAGAATATAGAATATAATGCAGGCAGAAGTCTAATACAGTAATACCAGAAAACTACAGTCAAATATATCAAACGGTTAGATGTGTTTATTACTGTACTATCAGTGGTTTGGACCAGTGAGTGCATAGACAGTGCCTCTCAAACTTTATATGTGCAACCCACATGGGGAATTTTATTAAAATGCAGATCTGAGTCAGCAGTGTAGGCTGGAGCTGATATTCTGGATTTAAACAAGCTGTCGAGTGGTGCCAATGCTGCTGGTCCATGCACCAGGCTTTGCAGCAGGGCAAACAGGACAATATTAAGATGTGAGATTTTTGAGATGTAATATTAATACGTAAGGCATTGCGCAAGGTTGAAATGTCTTTCCCCCCTTGGGGTAGAGAGCGCTTGATAATAATATAATACATGGGTGAATGAGATGCATCTCCACACAATTACAATACCAGAAAAATGGAAAATGCTCAACCAGAAAGTAGAAAGTGGCTTAGGTAGGAGCTGGAGAGGAGAAACAGCATCCAGACTGGGGAAGAGAGGGGTTCAGGAGATCCATCTAAGGAAGCTGGCCTTACAAATTGATCCAGGAAAGTGTACAGTATGTCTGCTTGGGGCGAGGAGAGCTACAGGCCAAGCATTAGGATTGGCATTTTTGTGCTTTTAGCTCTGAGTTTGTGCAGAGACTGGTTAGCGGTCCTGCTGGGCAGCTATTCCATTCAGAAGAAAGGCAAGGTTGGAAAGGAAGTCCATAGAAAGCTGTTACCTGATGAAAGGCTAATCTCAGCATGGCCAGCCCTAGAATTCCTAGGAATGGACCTACACTTTCCTGACCTTTCAAGCTGGGCACAGTGGCATATATCAGTAAGCCCAGTATTCTGGGAGGCTGATGCAGGAGGATTGCAAGTCTGAGGCCAGGGCGGACAATTTAGCAACCTAGTGAGAGTCTATTTATAAATAAATAAGTAAATGAGTAAATAAATATCTTGTAAAGATTGAATGATGTAATTTTGGGGGGACTTTTTTTTTTTTTTTTTTTTGAGACAAGAGTCTCTCCACGTAGCTCAGGCTGGCCTTGAACTCAAGGGGGATACAGCTCAGTGCAAAGACCTTGGGAACAATCCCCAGTACTGGGGAGCAGGGGAGGGAAGTGGGGCGTGGAAAAGGCCCCTGAACACACAGCACAACTTACCGTGATTGGTTGCTCAAGGTGTGGGTTCCAGAATCACTGTGTTTCAGCTTCTCCAGCAGCTCACGGATAATTCCCTGATTATATTATTTCCCAGCTTAGTGGTTTCCTGTCTTTCTCCAGCATGGACATGATATTTGTTAATAGATTTCTTTGCCATGGCCCCAAGTACCCTTTCGGTGAAAGGCAGCTTTAGGTTTTCTGCTGCATTTGCTCTTACCCCTGGAAAACCCGTCAAGACTGGCCCTGTGTTCCTGCAGCAGCAGCTTGGGATGGGGGTCGGCCCTCCCATTCCCCTCAGTCCTCCCAGTTCCTTGCTGTCCTCGGTTTTATTACCTCCTGGAGGCTTGGAAAATACTGGAGGTTGAAGTCGGATTAAAACCGGGAAAGGCGTCAAAGACAGAAACAGAAATACCAGTAAGTCTCTTTAGTTTCTTTTATTTTTATTTATTTATTTTAAAGAGGATAAAACCAAGGAAAATGTAACAGAATAAAACCAATCAAAAAATAAACCAGCATAAGTGATGCAGGACTTCAAAACCTTAGGAAACCAACAACAGTTACCATAATGCCTTTTGTTGTCTTCAAAATAGCTGCAGATACTTTTGGACATAGTAAAAACCAAACAGAACAGAACAGAATAGAAACAATAAAACCAATACAGTGAATGCAATAAAGGACTTCAAAACAAGCCAATAGTAAATTGAAAATGGCTACCATTCTATGTCTTGTTATCTTTCAAATAGCTGCTTGTGTCATCAGATTTAACATAATCAAACAAACCAAAAGAGAACAAAACCCAACCCAACAAAACAATGAAAATGATACGGTTTCCCAGCTGGGATCACTTCCTGGTGAGGCCTGGTTCCCTCTCTCAGCAGTCTGCCAACGGTGCCGACTCAGAGAGAGAGGCTTGGGTGTGGCTGTCCCCACTCAGACAGCAGCTGGCGCCTCTTTTGTTTCTTCATGCTGGCTGTTCCAGGGATTGAACCCAGGGACTCGTGCATGCCAGGGAAGTTCTTTGCCACTGAGTTATATCCCTGGCCTGCTTTACTTTTAGACAAGGTTCACTAAGTTGCCCTAGTTGGCCTTGAACCTGTGACTCTTCTTCCTCAGCCTTTCAAGTAACTGGAATGACAGACATTTGTCACCATGCCTGGCTAGACAGTTCTTTGTAAGCTATCAAAAGCTAATTGAGGGAAATTGACTATGCCTTGCTTAAGAAAGAATTCTATCCATTTTTCCCATCTCAAATTGGGAATCACCAAGCTTTTTCCGTACGAGGTCAAGAGGGTTCATGAGTTAACCTGTCATCTGGTAGGGTCTCTTTCTTATCTCTGAAAGTTTGCTGTCCAACATGGTAGCCATCCGACATATGGAGAGAATTAAACTTTAAGTAGTTAAAAGTAAATAATTTAAAATTGAGTTCCTCAGTTACACTAGCCACATTTCACAAGTGCAACAGCTCAAGTGGCTCATGGCACCCACGTGAGGCCACATGGATATATACTACTGCCACCACACCAGAAAGTTTTATTGGACCATGAAAAGATCCATACTTTTCATCGCCATCTGGTCCACTCCACTTAAATATCCTAAACTCACTGCTTTTTCACAGAGAAGAGTTTTTCAAAGAGTGATGTGAAAAGTGTATTTTTAAATTTAAATTGTCTGAGTCTAAATCCTGGCTCTGTGACCTGATGAAGGTTACTTGATTCTCTGTACCTTATTTTTTTATCTGCAAAGTGGGGAAAATGACAGTAACTCTGCCTCAAGGTTGTTGTAAAGATTGAATGATGTAATTTTATTGTTGTTATTGTTGTTGTTGAGACAGAGACTTACTGGTAGCCCAGCTTGGCCTTGAACTCACAGTGATCCTCCTGCCTCAGCCACCCGAGTGCTTGGTTTACAGGTGTGCACTACCAGACCTGGCTTTGAATGATGTAATTTATATAATGTACTTAGACTAGTGCCTAACTCTTAAGACTCAATAAGTTCAGTTACTTTTTATATTAGTATCATTTTAGATCCCTACTTGATGTTTGTTGTACTTCATAAATCTGAAGAGTTAGGATTTTTATGAATTTTGGAGCCGGGGATGGTGGTGCACACCTGTAACCCCTGCACTTGGAAGGTTGAGGCAGGAGGATCACCATGAATTTGAGGCCAGCCTGCACTAAAAGAGACCCTGTCTCAACCCCGCAACCACAAAAAAAAAAAAAAAAAAAAAAAAAAAAAATCTGGAAAATTATCTGTCATTGTCTTTTCAATTTTGCATTTCCTTAATTCTCTTCCTAGACTTTTGGGCAGCCATTGTACGTTGTCATGTGGTCTTCTATAATTTTTCTTTATTTTTTTTTGAGACTTGCTATGTAGTACAGGCTGGTCTTGAACTCAGTATGTAGCCCAGGCTGGCCTCAAACTCTCAGTGATCCTCCTGCCTTAGCCTCTTAAATGCTAGGATTAGAGATGTGTACCACCACATCCAGTTTGACATCTTGTATAATTTTTACATGATTCCATTTCCTTTCCTGTTAAATAAGGATATAAGTAGTTTCTACCTTTTAAAATTGTTATTAGGATTAAGTGAGCTAACACATGTAAAACATTTAGAATAGCAGCATATTTAGGTCAGCTATTACCACCATTGGTTATAATTCTTTATTCATTTTTAGCCTTTGGAGATTTTTCTTAATTTATTAGGAATATTTTATAATAATTTAGTCAAATCTATTAAATTAGAAATTATTCCAGACTTTTTTGATTGCAAGCAGAATTCTTTCCTTTCTCTCTCTTTTCATGACTGTTTAAGAGCATTTAACATCTGTATTAGTTTTGAATTACATTAAGTGTGTGACAGAAAACTCTAAACAATCATGCCATTAACAAAAGTAG
>RJWM01051018.1:0-10566 GCA_004363535.1 Dasyprocta punctata
AGTGGTGGCCATGAGCTGCCAGACACTTCCTACTTTTCTTTTCCTGACGGGCACATACATCTTTTTGGCAGATTATCCATCTATATACAGAGACATATATTCAGAAATTTATATATACGTTTCAAAGACCACTACCCACAGAGCTACGGAGTCAGGTCAGAAAAGACTGAGGATAGCTATATATCAGAGAACAGAGAGGGGAAAGGGAGGTGGGGACTCCTTCGTCTTCCCCCGTCTCAGTTCATCTTTCCATGCCTTAAATTAGTATCCAGCTTATGCACGAAGAGAACGGATCCTCTGCGGCCACCCACTGCCTGTTCTCTGCCCCCGGCAGAGGCTTCGCTGGGCAGCACGGCATAGGCCGAGCCCAGCCTTTCCTTACCGACACACACACGCCCGTCCAGGCCCACGGCGAGCCCGGGGAAGCACTCGCATCTGTAGGAGCCGTCCGTGTTCACGCAGCGCCCGTTCATGCAGATCCCGGGGGTCTCACACTCGTTAATGTCTGTGACGGGAAAGGCGCTTGTTAAAGACGGGTGACTCCCGTGTAAGGCCGTGACAGGCCTGCCACCGTAACCCTGGAAAGTGGGTAAAGACGGGAAATGCACGCAGCATCCCAAACCAAACCCAGGGGGAGGTTCTCTTGCATCCCTTCAAAGCAGCAGGAACGAAGTCAGAAGAAAGCAAGTGTTTGAGCTTACTACTTTTCCACTGAAACCTACTTCGATAATATCCTCCCAAAAGATTTTTTTTTAATCCCAAGTAAGAATCATAAAGGTCAAAACAAACTTGGAGCAAGAAGGAAAATGACTGCTTAAAAAGGGGGGCTTTGTGCAACACATCATGCAGTACTTGTGCTAGAAATCTAGCCTGATAATAAACCGCCTCTTTGATAGATTGACATTCTCTTGACATTCAACACCTATACTACTACCCTTGTCTTAGTCCTCTGGGACAATCAGTCTAATATTAGGAGACACACAGCCAAAGCCCCGAAGGAACACTATAGAAAAAGAACAGAAAATCAATGTAGATGATTTTTATGACTCCTTTATGCCAATAACAGTAACTGGGACTCAGCAAAGGAAATTCATTCTCAAACACTGTAAATATTTTACAGTATTATTGGTGTATGCTCGGGGAGGTCTGGTAAAAGAGTGGCTGCACCCATTGTCGTCATAGCGGCTGCAGTGTCCCCTCCTTAATATGCAGACGGAGGAAAGGTAACAAAGGTGTGTTTTGGAAGACACGGGACTCCGACAAGTAAGTCATTTTATAACAACTCCTTTTACAATACACAGCTCGTGTGTGTGATTACTTCCTTTCTTCTAACCTTAAAAGGCCACATGGAGAGGGAAACACCTCCATGTTTTACTAAGCTTGTGTTGTTTGGCACAAAATCCATTCAGATGGCCCAAGATTCCGTGCACAGATTGTATTTAAAACAGTATTTATATCTGAATGCAGGAACTCAAACTGGATCAGTTATTTCAGTCATTTTTTTGTTCCAGATGAGACCCACAGTAACACAGCAGGGCCTACAGTCTAGTCATAGATACACAGAGAAGGATTCAGGGCTGCTGAAACTTTCAGAACACGGCCAGAGGACTTGGGATAATAAATCTACAGGTTAGATTGCCATTATTGGTACAGTTTTTAATAGTCACATTACTACTTTTCCGCTGAAACCTGCTTTGATAATATCCTCCCAAAAGATTTTTTTAAATCCCAAGTAAGAATTATAAAGGTCAAAACAAACTTGGAGCAAGAAGGAAAATGACTGCTGGGCTCAGGACTGTGGGCTCAGGACTACGTATCTAGCACTAAGGCAACATCTTGTCCCATGGCATAAAAAGACAAATAAAAAGAGAGAAATTCAGCATACAAGGAATTACTTTGTCCCTTCCATTAGTCTTACCGCCATGTGGATGACAGTATGTGTATTTGATACACATACTGTGTATACTAGAACAAAATAATGCTACGGGGCCACAGAGCTCTGCCTCCCTCAAGCTAGGATGCTAAAGTCAGAGCAAACCACCATAATTGTCAGTACTTTCAAGCAAATGAAATAATCCCTGCATGGACAGGATACTACACAGGCTGCAAATAAAGCCCAGCTTTGCCCACCAGGCTGCGGCGTCCTCTGCAATACACTCTGCATTGGCCTCGCCGGGGCTGACCAGAGGGCCTGGGTCCCTGGCAGCCCTCGGTGGTCACTGGAACCTCCGTGAGTGCCATGTACTGGCGAGAGAGTGACTGTTCTCGCACAAGTCCTGCTCACAAAGGGGCTTTCACATTTCCTTTCGCTATTTTGTTTGGAAGCCTCCTCCCAAATCACTGGGCAGTCATTCCCTGCCCCTTTCTTTTCACTCGAATGGGATTAATCTGCACAATCCGACACTGTTTTACGCTGTCTGACAGTGAACAATACTGCCACGTGCGGGCCCATCGTCCTGTGTAAGCTTCTCCTAGTGCAGTGCTCAGAGTGCCAGAAATCTTTCTCCTCCTTCGAGATTTGAAAATCTCAGCTATTTCCTCTTGCTTCAAAGAAAGATTTGCACAATATCAAGAGCCATTGGTGTGAAACGCACAGGCAGTGTCAGTGACCAACCAAAGACTAGAAGCTCTTCTAGGCCTGGAGAAAATACACATCTTGCCAAGGAGATCTGTCTGTCTGTCTGTCTGTCTGTTGATCTCCTTTCTTCCATGACATCTGTCTACTAGGGACACCCAGTGAAGAGGCCCCATGTGACCTTGTCCTTGAACTTTTACCTGTATCCACCTTAAACAGCCAGACACATCTTACTCCCTTCTGCATCGGAAACTATGAATAGAGGTTCTGAGTGCAGCATGTTAGAGTAGATTTTCTGGACTACTTTGGGTACAAGGTTCTTTGAGAAGTCTGGCTCCTACTCAGGTCTTGGGCCCAGTCACAGTAACCCCTCATACAGCAGGACACTAAGCTCACGCTCATCCCCAGTGACTCTTCCCAGAACCCCAATTTTTAACAGCACAGATAAAACTTCCTCGTTTTTGCCTCAGTCTCCACAGCAGAGAGGGGATGTTACAAGCTGTCCCCCTAAACAGTAACTCTGGGTTTGCTTCTCCCCTCGGCTTCATCCTGCGTCTCTTTTCCTTATGGAACTTGATAAAACCTAAATACACGGACCATGAAATTGATTCTGTTTCTGAAGATACTCTGATGAGGAAGCTATCACAGCCAAGAAAGTTTTCCAATGTTTTGCCCAGGTGGAGATGTGAGAAGTGACCAAAGACAGTCATCTGAAAGCCCAAAGACAGAACCCAGTTTGTTTAGAAAGATTCGCAAGCTGGCGGAAGACCACGTGGCCATCCGACTTCTTCAGGCTCCTCTGAGAAGGCCCCAAATACCTTTTCTGAAATAGGGTTGGACTTCAGCACGAGCTGCAGTGGGGGGTCCCTCACTGTGAAGCGGGAGACCCCGTGAGGAAAGGCGGGGAGGAGGAAGGGCAGGCGGTACCTTTGCAATACCGCCCGTCCGAGGCCAGCTGGAAGCCGGGTTTGCAGATGCACTTGAAGCTGCCGTCCTCGTTGATGCACATGCCGTTCAGGCACATGTTCCTGATGCTGCACTCGTCCATATCTGAAAGGGACGGACGTGTGTCCGAGGTCAGGCGAGGACGAGGACCGGGAAGCCAACCCAGATGACCACGAGCTTGCGTCTAGGACAGCCGCAAGCTCATTTCCATCCAAACTATATGACATGTGGCCAGCCATATGCAAATACCATGTGTTTACAAACTGAAACGTGTTTTAAGAACCTGGTTGGCTTATGTATTTCACAGATCCATACCAGTCCCAATGTGCCGAAATAAATCACAACTAAGACAGACGAGCTATAAATGTATGTAGGCTATGCCTTGACTACAAAAAGTGGAAACCAGAAGATGGCTTGGATGTGCTTTGGAGCAACCTTAAAATAGTGGCAGAAAAAAAAAAATATTAGATTTTAAAACGCAAGGCTGGACTACAGCGTATAGCTGAGCCGACTAGCCATTAGGGACCCTTAATCACGGGGACGGATCAGCAAAACCACTGGCATGTTATCCTCTTCAATACTACCGGTGTCTTGGGAGGTTCTTGCTCTTGGAGATGCACTAGGTTTTCCCATGCAGGCTGTGGTCAGATCACAGTACTTACGCCCCTCTCTCGTTCCCTCCCTGCCTCCTTTCCTTCCTTCTTTCAAACAGCACTTCACCTCAACCCCAAATCTTGGCACTAAGTCTTTGAATGGAATCACCAAGACAACTTTCTGCCAAAAATGTTTCCAAGAACAATTCTGAAAATTTTATAAGGTAGGAAGAGATTTGCAAGATCCTTCCCAAAGACCTCGGGACACACGGTGAGGTTCACTCTTCACTTCCGCTAGAGCTCTGTGAGATGGAAACGCATTCCTAGCAGTCAGGTGGGACAAACGGGCAGGGGTGAGCGAAAGTGAAGCTTCCCCCATCGACAACGAGGAGAGGAATTCGAGAGCCATGGAGAGGCCCAGCTCTCAGCGGTCACCCTTGGCCGGATCTGCAGTATTTTATGGTTAGGTGGCTGCCATCGACAAAAGGGGGACTGCAGAATATATGGGCGAGAGAGTAGACACGCAAATTCTGAATGCATAAAACCAGGAAGCGATGATTTATACTACAGATGGCCACTGTCACCAGAGCTCTTCCAGAGGTGAATTACAGGCTCCGGGGATGCGGGGGACCAGCTGCGCCCCCAAGCAGCATGTGCGCTGGAGCCCTGGGCTCAGCCCGACGCCTCGTGCCGCTCACCTTCACAGTTCTTCCCGTCACGCGTGACGTGGAAGCCTGCGTTGCACACGCAGTGGAAGCTGCCGTCCGTGTTGATGCAGCGGCCGTTGTTGCAGATCCTGCCGTTCTGCAAGCACTCGTCAATGTCTGCGCCGAGGGGAGGAGAGAAGAAACAACTGCGGTGAGGGCACTCCTCTGGGAGGTTGAGGCAGGAGGATCAAAAGTTCAAACCCACCCTGGGCAGCTCAGTGACTTAGTGAGACTGTCTCAAAATGAAGAGGGGAAAAGAGCTGTAGCTCAGGGTGGAGGCCCTGGGGTCAATCCCTAGTATTGTAAAATTAAAAAACAAATTTTTTTTTGAAAACCGCTTTATTTCTCCTTCCTTCCTTTTCCTAACTCATAGCCTTAGCTTCAGGCTGCAATGACTTCCTGAGGTTCTTCGACATAAACTGGGTACCCAGTGATGTGGCATTTGGGGGTGTCAGCTTCTGAAGCACACAGGACAGGAGAAAAGCCTACACGATCACACCCAGCCTAACCTAGTGTCTACTGCGACTTCTTCAGTCTCCATTCTGTCAACAGAATAGTCTTCGTTGTTTTCCTAAGGAATTTACTGAGTCAGGGTAGAGCATGGTTTGTCCTGAACTATGGCTGGTATCCTTCAACCTATGATTTAAAACACAGATCCTTGTTTTTTTTTTTTTTAAATTCTATACATGCATGTAATATCTGATCCCAACTGCCAACCCTACTATTCTCCTTTGCAGCTCCCTAACTCTATCAGAACAGTAGAGCAGAAACATTAAACTAATAAAATCACTTAACTCCTCCTGAAAACCACGAACCCCAAGGCTATGAGATGTCTGCTTTCCTTCTGGTAGCTCTGATCCAAGTACACTTTGACGGCTCACATAGTCTTAGTCTTTTTTTTTTTTTAATAATTTTATGAGTCTTCTATTTACCCAATAAAATACTGGGATCCCCCCTTTTTTATTGTGTTTCGTACTGTGCCAAAATAAACAACAGGGCTTGACAAGCAAGTGTTGAAAAGACGCGAACTCAAATAACCTGCATGTGATCTCTCATCTACACATCGCAACCACCCTCCCCGGCTCCCCGCGGTATCTGGTTCCCTCTGGTTTGAGAGGCTGCAAACAAGACAAACATCAAAAGGTACCCAGACTGTCTACACCGCACAAAACCATTCCCAGGGCTCATTTCCAGAAGACGGGCTGCACAGGACCCAGTGCAGAGCTGGGGTGCCTTCACCCTGAGTCCACGCAGCGCCCAGTGTGTCCTGCCGGGCTGTGCCCTGGGCAGCTGGCCCCTCCTCTATCCTGGGTCTGACCCTCAGACGCTACGGCTTCTGGGCAGCTCCTGCAGTGGTTTCCACACGAGTCACCGGGCTAGCTGAGGCCGTCTGGGCTTCTCTTCTGTCTGATCTTTGCGCCAACAGCCTACAAGCTTTCTCTCTCTCTTTTATTTCTTAATCCTTGCTAAACTCTGACTTACTCCACACTCCAAAGCAGTAGGAAAAGCCACATATTCTTAAGCAGACTGTTTTTCTAGGACTCAGATTTGAAGCCCAAGGTTAAAATAAACAGCAAAGGAGTTCATCTTTTTCTCTCCTCACCGATTTCTGAATACCAGCGGGCTCCCGGGCCTTCTGAAGGCTCCCATGCCAAGTTCTCCTCCCCTGCGGAGCTGTCTGTCTCCTCCGTCCCCTTCTCTCCAGCCCCTTGGGTGCTGCTTTTCAGCTAACGACACAGTTCTTTGAGTCCTCCCAGGGCAACTTCCCCCTCCTGGACAGCACGAGCACGGTCTGACCCCTTCCCCTGTCCACTCTAGGGAACCCCAGGAATTGTGTTCACTGCAGCACGAATCACAGAAGCCAAGGGATGGAGCCAGCGTAGGGGCCACCAACAGGTGAGTGGTAAAGAAAATGTGGTACACACAAATACACAAGACAGGACACTGTCCAGCCGTAAGAGACAACACGATGATATCACGGGCAGGAAGATGGACAGAAGAGAGGTCACCTCCCGACTAGGAGGAATCCAAAAACAGACGGCACGCAAGGAGAAGGGAGACCATTATTAGATAAGAGGAAAGGAATTCGGGGAGGGAGGACGGTAGGCAAAAGGTTGTAACAGAAGGATGAACAGGGACATGGTACAGTACGTGCATGGGTGGAAACACCACGTCAAAAGGCAAAGTTATGCAAAATTATTACGAATAAAAATGTTGAATGAGTTTTTTTTTTTTTTAAGAAGACAGTGCTCCAGGTATATAGGCCATGCTCAGTGTCTGGTAAATAAAGTCCCAGATGTAATGACAATGGTCTGCAACTACTTGGTCCCTTCCCCTGGCGAGTCCTCTCAAAACCAATTCCTCTTTGCTTATTTAGCAGGGAAGTCTCCGGTCAGTGCCTCAGTCAAATTCCTTATTTTCTACTCTTGCAAAATGCCCAGGACATGCTTTGTACAAGCTAATTATTTCAATCAATAGATAAAATACTAAGAAGATGCTCAACTTGGTTAAATATTCAATCAATCCAGATTTATAATTGTTAGTAAGCCATTAGTAGAATTAGTAGCATGCTGAAATGGTATGTTCCAGCATTTTTTTTTTTTTTGCTCAAAATTGTCTTTTTTATGTAATGTGTCAAAACATAAAGATATATCTCCAAGTCAGAATCAAATTCAAAAGACTTTAAAACTAGTTCACTGATAAAAATTAAAACTTTTACAGATCTTCAACCAACTTGAAGAGTTTTTGCTAAAGGAGGTAAATAAAATTACTTCTTATTAATGGCTTATAATTTTTACAAGAGATAAACCTCCTTGCTTTTCCTGGTATTTAATTTTAACGGAGTTCACTTATTTTTACCTGCCTTTACTAGATTAATGGCACAGTTCAGCTGGTGCCAAATTTATACACAGAGATAAGAGTTCTGAGTTCCTTCAGAGTAGGTGGTATATTTTACTTATTTCTATCTCAGAAACATAGTACATGAATGTCGTTTAACAAAAGCCATACTGAATAGTTTAATACATTAATTAGTAAATGAACCTGAAGGACAATTTTGAGGAGAGAACACTGTTAGGAGTGCTCCTCGAACTTTAACAAGCACACGGACTGCAGAGGAGTCTTGTTCAAACGCTGATCACTATTCAGTGGGTCTCAGTTGAGACCTGACATTCTGCATTTCCAGACAGCTTGTCTACCCCTCAGATCTCCACATTCAGAAACCAACCGCAGGCAACTTCACCCGCAGCTGTCCTCAGGTCCTGTGACCCAGAGAATAACTCAAGGCCCTGATCCCCAGATGAAAACCTAACAAGCAGCAGGGATGAGACAGAAAAGGAAGCGAAAGTAAATGGTATTTCCCCTGGGCACAGAGGTAGCTTCTAAAATAGTCTGACTCTCTGCCAGTCTTTTGTGGCACTGTCTTCAGAGTGACAGTATTTGGAATACAGTGCAAAAGGCAGTGAGACTAGATTAATGTCTCCTGCCACGGGTCACTTAAAGTCCACTGAGGTCCTCCGAAGCCAAGCCCTCATCGGGCACAGGACACGTACCTCGGCACTCCGTCCTGGTGAGTGTGCTCTGGTAGCCGGCGCGGCAGTGACAGGTGTACGAGCCCGGGGTGTTGACACACTCTCCCCCAGTGCAAGGGTTCTTCTCACACTCGTCCACATCTGCAAGACACAGTACACGTGGCTGAGAGATCAGAAGCAATGGCTCTGCATCCTGCAACTGCACAGCTCTCTTTTGTACATAGAAAACATGCTCTTTTTATGAAGTAAATAGCGTAAGGAAAGGGTCCTTTTCCTTTCCCCCGCAATGTGCTATCTCTAGCCATGGGAAGCCCGGCCAAGCAGCTCAAGTGTTAATGCATCGTTTTAATGCGTCATTTTTCAGAGATAAATTCCAAGTGCACAGCAACTCAACGCTCCAAGCTAATAATCATTTTCGTTTTCTCTTCTGTGCGAAGTTACTTGTTTAAACTTTGGCCTAAGGAAATCGAGTAGACTGATTTTAATTTCAGAAGTGGCTTCTGGATAGGATTCTGAGTATCTTTTCATGCTCTGCAGTTTTGTAATAAAAAAGTAGGTCTAGCCATATCTAAGGCTCCCCGTTAAGCTCTGTTAAACAGGAAGCAACTCTTGATTAAAGGGCTCTTATCACCCACTACACCCAGACTCCTCAACGTGATAGCTCCTGCTAATGCTTGGAGTAAGGGCTATCAGAAGTTTATACTCCCGTGTGTGTGAAGACAAGTAAGCAAGCCTGGTGAAGATAACCCACCTGTCCATGTTGCTTCTTAGGGGCAGATGTGTTTCTCACCCTGAGCTACATCCTCTCTCTCTTCTCCCGCTCTGATAACGCCGAAAAAGAGTGCTCAGATTACCAGGAAATGAAACAGCTTGAGAAAGCATGAACCAATTCATAATGATAGAATTGGAATTTATAGTGGAACTGACTCAGAGATGAATTTATTTTTCAAAAACAAAGCAAATGGCAACTTGATGTTTTTATTCAGTCCAACAAATTGATGACTCTTGTGTGACATGTCTTCTTTTCAATAGCTTATAAGACTTGTCAACAATTTGAGGCTTCTTTCTTCAGTTCTTAATAAATAACTATAGAAAGCTAGTGAGTTATTATACTTCAACCTAGTAAAATACGTGAAATGTCATAATATGGGTCAGGCTTGTATAATGTAGTGGTCAGGCTTTTGGTAAAATGACTTAGGCTGGAGTTCACAGCAAGCCTTGGATATATCTGACAATGACTTTAAAGTCAGTCACTGTAGTAGACAGACTAAAGCTTCCCAATATGTATCCTAATCACAGAACCTGGGACTATGTTATAATGGTAAAGGGGGATTTGAAGTTGCAGATGAAATTAAGACTGTTAAAATGGGGGGGACTTCCTGCAAAATGGCCGACCTGATGACTCCGCCATAGGGAGGCTCCCTGGAATATACCTCCCAAATGCTGGAATACAAAATAATACAATAACAGAAAGAAGGAAAGGGGAGGGAGGTGGATCCTCAGGACCTAAGAGGAGTCTAGGATGAGAACTGTAGCCCACGGAAAGAGTAAAAAAAAAAAGAAGAAGTAAACAAACAAAGGTGGTGGTGCCTCTGACCGGAGCTCAATCCAATCAACGCGGACTCAAACTGGGAAGGTGCGATTAAAGTGCTTGAGACGCGCGATTGAACTTCTGTGGCTAAGGCGGAGACGGCTATCGATTGTGGAAAGAGGTGGTCGCGAGCTGGTGAGTGAGTAAACTCGGCGGGCCCCAGCCCCCCACCCCCCACTCCCCAGGGAGAGCGAGGAACAGGCTTCCACCTTGAGACTGGAACTGCACCTAATTAGGCATGGTTCCTTGCCCACACCAGGCCCTGGAGGGTCCTGGCAGAATCTGCACGGGCGCCCTGGGGGTGATAGAGGAAATTAGGCGGACGGCCCTATCCACGCGCACTTCACCAGACATTCGCGGAGCCGAGGAGGGCTGGGGAAGCACAGCAGAGCCCAGGAAAATGCCAAGAAGGAAAGGTAGAGGGCGCTCTCCGGACTCCGATACAAGCAGCACAAACCCGATTGACGTAAAGGCAGACAAGGTTGGGAGTCCAAAACTTAAACTCTCAGAGGAGATGACAACCGAAGTGGGGAGACAACTCCATGAAGCTATGAAAGAAATTAAAGTGGCACTGTTAGCCCAACTGAGAATTGAAATGAAATTAATAATAGGGCAATCCCTTAGC
>RJWM01051019.1:0-10623 GCA_004363535.1 Dasyprocta punctata
AAGGAATAGAAGTGATTGGACTGTGACTGTGTGAAAATTTTACAAGGTGAAGAAACTTATAAATAACCATCAAAATAAATCTATCATGAGTATGTCAACATAAGCAGTTTTAGAAATCAAATAAGGTTTATTTGATAACTTTATTATAAAGTGTGTTAAGTTAGTCAAGGTATGGTCACCTGTCAATAGTATAGTACTTTACTTTTTGCTTTAGCAATTGTTTGACTGGAAGATTTTTGTCCCCCAAGTTTTTTTTTAAATAATATATCAGTTCCTAAATGAATTTGGCGGGAAAATATGCACAAATGCATCCATTCATTTTCTCATGAATAGGCAAATTGGTGCAGTATCTACTCCAAAGGCAAAACTTTCCTTTCCTTATTTTTCCCCCTGTGTAAAAAAGAAATAAATGCTGCAGTTGTTGGACAAGGGACAGCAGTTGATTTGGAATAAACCAGCCAAAAATGTCCCAAACAAATTAATAGCATAGAAACATCTGCTGCTGTTTTATTAGAGTTTCACATAAAAACCTAGTTTGCAAGCTGGCGTTTGGAACGCTTTTCTTTACACTGAACTCTTAACGTAGCTGCAAAAGGCAATCAAGACCATATGTCTTACATTTTTAGGTCCAAATTTCCCTGCATCTCACTCCAACCTGGGACAGTTGCTTGTAACATGAGTGCTGAATTATGAAACTCATTTTTAAAATCAGGAGTTTTTAAAACAGTATGTTTAAATCATTGAAACTATTACATCTCTTCCTTTGGTTATTATTATAATTTAACAAAAAAATCACTACAGTCTTATACATCATTATTTTAGCATTGTTGGCTTTAGCTTGGTGTAACACTTAAATACCCTGTGCAACATTAATTTTGTACGCTTTGAACCCAATTATGGTTCAGGAAAAGGAGTTCTGATTTTTGTAGAGATGAAAACCACATAATAGCCTATAAAATAAAATATTTTGTACAACAAGTTCACTTCTTATATGTTTATCTAATTTTACTTAAACTTTCATAAAACTCTCATGAGAACATGGACGTGTGTTACTTTCTAGATCATGTAAGCATCATTATATATTGCTGCTCTGTCACTGTGTGATGGAGAACTCTAATGACAAATCTTGTTAACCTTTTTAACAGGATTTTAACAAATATGGTTTTGTTTTGGATATTAATACTAATAAGATTGCTGCAATTTATTTTTATATTTTAGTGTGATATGCTATCTATTTGGCTTCCTATACTTTTTTTTCCTCTTCTCTTCTCATTTGTTTCCTTTTGGAGATTTAGTTTTTATACACATGCTCGCACAAATGCACATGCACACACTATATGTTTGCATACAAATGTTTACATTAAAGCTTAAAAGGATGGAACCATATGTTCTCGTATCATTTTGTTTGTCTACAACAAGCTCTTGCTTATTACTTTGCTTTTGAGAAGAATGTGAGAAAGTTGCATAGTAACTTTACTTTTTCTGTAGCTGTATTTTTTTATCACTTTGTAATTTTGTCCTTTTTATTCATGTTTAACGGTTCTGAAATCAGGATAAGCTTTGCAGTTGATGGCATTTTAAGCTCAGTGAAATATGGTAACATTTTTCACTATCAGGGAAAAAGTAGCAAAGCTCTGTGTTGCCTTTGAGAAGGAAATTCCTTTAGCTTTGAAAGTCAGTTTCCTATGCTATTCTTTATCACCTAAAACCTTTCAGTTTATTCTGGAAATAAGTTATAAAAAGAAGCAAAAGTCCAAAGATATGGAAACTATTGTTTGTTTCTTCATGAAAACATTTAAACTATTAAATATTTTTCTTTTGTGTGTGTGTGTGTGTGTGTGTGTGTGAAATTGAACTCAGGACTTTGTGCTTGCCAGGTAGGTGCTGTGCCACTGAGCTACATCCCCAGCCTTAAATATTTTTTTCTGAAGAGAAAAATAACAACCAAAGTAAATACAATTTTCTTTTCCTTTAGTATCTCGGAATTCTTGATCCTAGCACTCTATACATTCTTCCCTTATAGGTGACTATTGGGAACTCTTAGAAAAGATGCAGTGTATCTACCAATTGCCTGATCAATGAATGATTTTTGTAAAGAAGATATTTTCAGTAAATAGTGTGGTACATGCCTATAATTCCAGCACTCTGATAGGTTGAGGCAGGGAAATTGAAGTTCAAATCCAACCTGGGCAACTTAGTGACATAGGGACATTTTGTAAAAAAAAAAAAAAAAATCAAACAAACAAACAGAAAACTGCCTACAAAATAAGACTGGAGATATAGCTCAATGCAAAGACCCTGGTTTTAATCTCTGTAACTGCCAAAAAAAAAACAACAAAAAAAAAATCAAGATGTTTCCATATGCACTAAGACACAATGGAATATTGCATTGTACTATTCTAGAAGATTTATATAATTAAATGAATACACATAAGACTTTTGCTTGATAAAGCACTATATAAATTAGCACTTAATATTATATTATTTTAGTCTTCAAATCTGCCATATAGAAGAATCCCATTGAAAACTCCTTCACATGTAAATTGACGGTAATATTTACAGAGGTTTATAATGTCACTGCCTATCTTTTAATAGAAAAGTATTTATTTAAACTCATCTTTGAATGTTGTGGGCTGGCACAAGGGTTTTTTGTTTTTGTTTTAAATTGTAGGAGAAAGTCAGTGTCACTGGAGTGAATTTCAAGGTATCTGCTGCCAAGATAATCATAGTGTAATGCAAGTCTGCTTATGTGAGTCTTCTGGCTAAAACTGCAGAATAAAACACATCAGCTTCTCAATTCCTAAAACAGAAATTCAGATGTCTTAGCATAGCTTCGAAGTCCTACTTCATCTGTCTCTGTTTCTGCAGTCTCCTCTTTGGAAACCTGCTGCTCATTTACACAAACACTCATTACTCTTCCAAACATTTTAAACATTTCCTTATCATGAAATGCGTCCACCTCTCATCTCAGTTCTCTCACCTCACTCTTATTTTCTTACTGATCAATGCTGTATTTTGACACTACTTCAGGGAACCTTCACTAATATTTTAAGTCTGAATCAGGGGCTGTGTTGGTTAGGATTAGGGTCAGTGGCAAGTAGCTCAATAATTAAAGATAGCAAAAGTTAAGTTTTTAAAACAATTCCTGTCCAAAATATACTATTATCAAGGTATATAGTCATAAATTGAGAGCAAATATAGCACCAGGTATAATTGCTTACACTATATTAGATATTATGTTCCTTACTCTTTAATTCATAATATAGCCTTACAGTTGATAGATCAAACTATAACTGTAGATTATATTTGAACATACAAAGACCTCAAACTCTAGCTTAAAAACATTATGAGCTGAAGTATTATGATATTGAATAATAGTATTATCATTCAATTGCTATATTTTTCCCAAAGAGAGTAGTCAGTCTAAAAATAGATGCCATAATGAATATTATTAAAATTATTTTAGTCTCAAACTCTAAGCCCTATTCAGTATTCGAATATTAGTATCAGTCTAAAGACAGCCAAGTAATGGAAGATTAAAATTTTAAGAGAAATTTTAAATTTAAAGAAATAAATTTATTAAATGTATATCAAAAGACTACCTAGGTAGTGTTAATACAGTTAACTAATCATTATCTATAGGTAATTAAATACAAGTTTTGAAAAGGCATTTATAATTTTACGTTTTTTTTTACAGACTTTCTCATGTGTATTGCATTATTAAGAAACAAAAGATGTAAAAAGACTAAATTAGTCATAAGAAAACTTTTGGCCAATATGTTTCCCAACCTCTGAAAGGGTAAATACTTGGACAGGAAAAAGAAAAAAAAAGTTAATAAATTCTGAATTTCTCTTAGTTCGGTCAAACTTTCCCACAGAAAACCCTAGCACTGTAGGAGTGAGATCATGTTAATTGGGCAGACAGACTTTCAAGTGGTAGAAAGAGGACAGGACCAACACTGACTCTTTCCAAACATTTGAGGATCAAATGAATCATTATGAATCTTGTAAAAGTTCCAGCAGTCAATGGTTACTCGGGAAGGGGCATTTAATAGTCACAGACAGAAAAGGAGCTCTTGTGACCAAAAGAGGTTTTGAAAGTGAACCTTCGAGGAGCTCTTACAAGCCCAAGAGGTGTGGAGTTTAAAAACGAAATGCCTGAAGCGGATGAACTCTACCAATAGACATCAGAACACTTAGCAGACATACGGCACTTGTGGTGCAAGCCAATGGAATAAGTTCAGAGGCAAGTGTTTTTGAAAATCCCTATTTTCTTTTACTTTTTTCTTTCTGTTTTGGTATCCTTTTCCTTCCTCTTTAGTGAATTGACTTAAAGAGCAGATACTCAGTTTCTAATCTACTTGTTAAATTTCAAATCGTTCATCAATTAATATAAATGTCTTTCCCAGAACTGTGTTTCCCCCCCTCCGCACTGTTTTTTCAGAGTGGAAAATGAAATGGTTGTAAAGTTCAGCAAGTTTAATAAGAGTCTTTTGCAAAAAAAAGAAGGGAGCAAAGAGGGGAAAGGGAGTTTCTTTTGAAGTACTGGTTTTTGAAACATTCTCACTGGCAAAATACGCACAACTGTTGTGGATTTCTTTAATTATGTTGCATTCACAGAAGATGTTTTCATGGAAGAAAGGAAACTTAAGCTAAAATGCTTGAAAAATAGGAGTCACTTAATTTTTAATTTAAAAATAAATCTATGTTTTAGGGTAAAAATATTAAATCTTACCTAACATTCCATTTCTTTTGATTTTCAGATTCATAACAAAGTAAGTAGTAGAAGTCTTGAAAATTAGGGAGGTAATACTCTCCAAATAATACTTCAAGATCTTTACCAAATCTAAATGTCATCACTCATATGGAAGGGAGAATGTATTACTGTCTTTATTTTTGAAACAGTATGTCAAATTGCTGACGAGTGGACGTTTGTTTATTAACTTCATTTAAATCTGAAACACAAACTTTGAATTTATAGGCATGTGATACTTATTTGGAGGGAAAAAAATCAAAAGATTTTCCAAAAATCAAATTACGTGTAATTGCTTTGTAACACCTGCTATCACTTTGTAAAATTTAATTTTTAAAAAATGTACATGCACATTTAAGAGGTGATCACAAGAAACAGTACCAAGGTTTACCTTGACTGGACAGACTATATAGTCTGTTTATTTCTTATCTCCTTAGGTTTTCTGCAACCTAATGTAAACTTTGATTGCTAGTTTCCTAAGTAATGTGGAGTTCTTTGGCTGAACTCCTGAACAGTCACCCTGTATTCTTACAATAGCAATCCTTTCTTAGCTTACAGGGGAAAAGCAAAGAAACAGCTACCTTAAATTCATTGTTTCATGGGTATATCTCAGAAAGAAGGCCTGATACAATAAACTTTTTACAAACAATAGGTAGACAATTAATTAAAAGACCACTAATTAGTGGAAACCATTACCAGACAATAACTAGCAGAAAGTACTAACTTAAGGCCATTTTATTTTCTATCTCATCTGAACTCCAACATAAGACTTACTGGTACCTCATACTTTTGTAATATGTCATATTTACATTGTGTTGTTCTCTATTGCACATTTTCTTCTGAGTAATTGTGCAGCAACTATATAGTTTTACCCCTTAGGTATAGTATTCAGAACATGGAATAGAATGTTGTATCAAGAGAAAAGGAGACACGTGTTTTTATATATTCAAATAGGATATTCTAGACATTGTATTGATGCTTCATCGCATGTGTCTCATTCATAAAAAACTATACAGGAAGGAAAGAGAATCATTTCTTCCTGACTGCAAATGAAGACACATATGGTAAAGTGGATTGCTTTGCTAAACAAAGATAAGTGGGTAGCTAGTGAAAAAGTGTGGTCTAGGTCCATTTGAATCTGATGCACAAACCCACATTTTATCCGAAATGGCATATTTTTCTTACTAGAATTAAATACACGGACTTTTCGATAAAGGTACAATGTAAGTGTTCCCTGATACAGAATAAAATACCCTTTATTTAGGAAATATTTATTCAGAGTACTTATTAACTGTGTTTCTTTGGTCATGTCATCATGAAATGCTTACATACCTTTTCCATACTTTAGTTTTTATATGTATGTAATAAAAGCATATATGTGAACTGCCTACTTCTAGAGACCTCTAGAAGGAAAGAACATATTTGAAAGAACTTTGTAAAATGCTTTAAAATTTAAACTCTACTACAGATGATGACGAAAATAACGGTAGTTTACAGGTTCCTTAGCTACTTTCTTTCCTCTGCGACAAGATACCTGAAACCAACAAATTACAGGAGGAGAGGTTTGTTTGGGCTCATGCGTTTTAGAGTATTCAATCCATAATCAGCTTGCTTCAATGTGGGAAGAGTGTGAAGGGACGTGTCCAGTGGAGTGAAGATGCTCGTGGAAGAAGCAGAGATAAGAGAGATTCCAGGAAGTGAGATGTAGTTTTCAGTCCTCTCCTTGGTGAACCATCTCTGCTGACCTAGCAGCACACATACACACTGATAAGTATAGCACCCCCATGATCTCGTCAACCCCTGAACATATGAGGCTTCTAGGGAGCGTTCTGGATCTAATAACACTGTGAAAATATTCTGAAGCATTAATGTCACATTTTTTAAAATTAAAATGAACTTTATAGACTCACTGAAGAAAAGTCAGGTAATCTCTGAACTGTATTTGGTATTTGTTTTGTTTTGTTTTGTACCAGATAGTTTGATGAGTCCATTCAATCCCTTAGACATATCTTAGTTACATAATTGGAATAGTCTTGCTACAACTTAATAAAGATATTTTAGTTCTGTGGTGTCTTCAAGTGACAAGGACAGAGCTATATGCTTTGTCATATACTGAAGATCATGATATCTAGTGTGCTTTATAAGTAATGTAATGAATTGTTATATCTTGAAAAGTCCTGTCTTATTCTTTCAAGTAGTGTCACAAATGACAATGCTTTGTATCACTGTTGAATGTTATCCTATAAACTGTTAAGTTTTTCTGAAATAGATAACTGGAGTACTTTCTTAGGGAGCATATACTTTTGTAGACATTGAAAAAGTTATGAAGAAATTCTTTTGAATCTAACTGATAGCATCCGTCACTACTTGTTAATCCACTCTGCTTCTCCTGAAAAACCTCTTCCTAGTCTAACGTTTTATCCTGTTGAATAATCTGCTCTTATGAAGTAATGAAAAGGACGAATCCACTCCCTGACCAGAATAACCTGCTTTTAGCTTGGGAGGATTCACCATTTATGATACCTCTTTAGAGTAAAGGTCAGCATAAGAAAAATATTTTTAAAATATTTAATATTCAACAAAAAGTGATACATCAATTACTATAGTGCCACTAAGCACATACATAAAGAATCACAACCCCAGTGATTCCTTTGCCTGTTTGTGTTATGTCATAGATATCATACATGTAAATGTGCCACAAAATATTTCCAGAATATCCCAGTTTTTAACTTACTTAGAGGCATTTCATTTTCAAACACATTTCATTTCTGTTTTTTGTCATTGCACAAAGGAACTAAATTAGCTAAAATATTCACTTGTTAATAAGAAACATAGAAAATACCTCATAATATAACTCTTGAATTGCTTTTGCTACGTAATTATCTACAACTAACCACTTGTTTTACATTTATATTTTACATAGCACTTTTCTAACAGTTATATCTTTTATATTTAAATATTTGAAACTCGAAGGGCTGGGAGTTTGGCTCAGTGCCTTAAGCGCCTGCTCTGGCAGGCACGAGGTTGTGAGTTCAATGCCCGGTGCCAAAAAAAAAAAAAAATATTTGAAACTCGAATATGGCATTTCATTTAGCATTTTTTTAGTGGCAGAATTAGGGTAGAATTATAAAGAGAATTAAGAAGGATAGCACTGCAATATTAAACTTTGATATCAGTGTTTTTTAATATAAGCTTCTTATATTGAACACTAAATATGTATGATATTGTAGAAGATCAAGATTAAAAAGATGAACTGACTGTCCTATATTTTAATCTTAGAGTATTAGAACACAGTCTGATAATTGAGTATCACGAAAAAATTTCAAGAGAAGGAATAGCAGCATTAAAACATTTATGCAGGATCATTTCCATGGTAATACATCTCTGCACTTTTTGACAAATAGATTGGAAAAGTCTCTTAACTTACTTTAATAATATATTCTGGATCCATAATTTTTGGCTGCTAAACTCCATGTAAGTTCTCTCTTGTTAGCCATACCATGGCTCATGATAAAGAGTGCTCTGAGTTTCTAATGTGTTCCAGGTTTGCCTCCCTGAAGTACTGTGACAGTCAATCTTTGAAAGAGCAGAGAATATTAGAAGGTTCAGTATTCATTGTATTCATGAACTATTTCATATTTCCTTGACTAGTGCTTTTATTTTTCTATCTCAAAGTTGTTTTTAGAAAATCTTCAAGCCAAGTATTGTGACCTATGTCTGTAATTCCAGCATTCTGGAAGGCTGAGGCAGGAGGTATACATGTTCCAGTCTAGCCTGGCCAATTGAGCATCTCACTGGGAACTTGGAGAAGAAGCAATCAAGGAAGGAAAGGAGGGAAAGAAGGAGGAAAAATGTTTGGAGACATTGTACAGCATACTTAAGTGTGAAGTCCCTGGGTTCAATCCCCAAGGATTTGTGGGGGACTCATTTTGCCATGGTCACAAGTCAGTTTAGTACTAAATTATTACAGGTGAGAAGAAGTCATCCTATTCTGAAATTGATGGCTGATGGTTTCGGGAGTCCTCTTTTT
This sequence comes from Dasyprocta punctata, assembly GCA_004363535.1. Classification (NCBI taxonomy): domain Eukaryota; kingdom Metazoa; phylum Chordata; class Mammalia; order Rodentia; family Dasyproctidae; genus Dasyprocta; species Dasyprocta punctata. Next base: position 8,784 of record RJWM01051019.1, read on the forward strand.
ATTCCAAGTTAACTTTCCTCAGTGTGACATTAAAATTGTCCATTATACTTCTTCCATTGCATAATTAAGCAACTATATTAAGACTTTAAGAAGATCAGAAAATTACTGTGATTTTCTTAATTACCACTGATCAGATATTCCTAAATGTCTTAGCTGTCCTATTGTTATTTTCTTCTTAGTTGATTTCTAAATCTACTTTTGTTCCAGAAATGTTGCAGGATTTACACATGCATTTTAACAGAATAATAAACAAAAAGGCATAAGCCTGAGGATAAATCTGAGGAAAACAATTAATGACATCTGTTAGTAGGCCACTATAAAAGCCTTTTGGAACATGAACAGCACAGTTCTATTGTTAGCAAAACATCTGTCCAGAGTACTTGCTTTAAACCATTTGCTGTGTTTAATAATACACTGTAGGGAAGCCCCGGAGTGAATTGATGTCATTACTTATCAGGGTGGGGTGACCATGACTTGGATCCTAGACAAGCTTATCAGGGATAACTTAAATGACAAAGGTGAATCCTTGAGTCAAAAGTAACACTGAACTTGGATGTGGGATTCAAATACTGTGGTGAAGGTGGGCGTCCAGTGGCGTTGGGAGAGTCTGACAGCACCATAGGTAAGGGTCACAGGTGAGGAGCACAATAGAAGCACACTCCGGAAATGGCCATGGAGTCGTAAGTGCTAAAGATGGAGAAAATCCCAAAGGTCAGAGAAAGATAGACCAGGGATGGATTCCAGGCAGAGAAACAAGTTAAGGATTAAATAGTGGCTGAGTAAGAGAATTTTTTCCATAGGCCATAGATTCAGATAAAGACAAAGGTCAAAATTCAATTCCTATACTGCATGTTTACGGTAAGAATGGAACAAATAATAAAATACATTGGGTTTTATCCACTAGAGAATAGATCTCACAGATCTTTTATGTTTGCTCTACTGATAAAAAGGTTTAAGGAAAAGCTGTGAGAATTTGTGACAAGCAAAGAGAAAAATTCTAGGAATATCCTCAGGCCCCGATCAGATATGAATCTATTACATCCTGCTCTCAGAACTCCTGTAGAAAATCATTCAAACTGGATTCCTCATAGCCTCAAATAGAACATGTTCCATTTCACCTGCATGCTTCATTTCATGATTTTCTAGTAGTAAAAGAAACTAAACTTCTCTTCCAAGTTTATTGATGTTCTAGTCTTCATCTTAGTCCCCACTCATGCCTTGCTTCTCAATTAATAAATAAATTCTCAGGAATAGTCTCACCTGTAAGATGTCAGTTAGGAAAGTATGGAAGTACACTAAACTGTGCTTCTTAGAAGTTTCATTGAACTGAAAGTTTCCAAATTGCTGTACCTTTGTTTTACTTGATGTCCTGACATGTCTGTATTCCTATATATGTTTGCCTCGTCAGAGATCTAAAAATATATAATGAAATGTCGTTTGATGTCTTCTGTTGAACATCTGAAAAAGTTTACTTAGCATGTGGTAGCAATTTTAATTTGGGAGCATGCTGATAATAAAAAGATGTGTGTGCATGCATGCATCCACAAGTTAAAAATGAGTTCACATTTATTTGTTCTTTGCATTGAGTTTGCCTAACTTTGTTTTTATAAACAGAACTGTTAAGCTTGTGGCTTTAGTAAGTAAATGCAGGGTAAACGAAGTATGAGTCAATCAAAAATTTCAATAGCATCTATCCACACTACCTACTAATTTTATGTATTTAGTGCATCTGCTCCAATATGCTTATTTGACACTTTAGTAAAAATATCATATGGAGCTCCCATGAGTCATTAAAATAAGTGAATTTTTATAGCAACAATGTTTTGTTTAAAAAGGCATT
>RJWM01051020.1:0-10563 GCA_004363535.1 Dasyprocta punctata
AATATTTGTTTTATATGGTTGGGTGCACCTGAATTTGGTGCATATTTATTTATGGTTGTTATTTCCTCTTCTTGGAATTTTCCCTTAACAAGAAAGTAGTGACCTTCTCTTATGGTGTCTTGGCTCGAAGTTCACATTACCTGCAAATAGAATACACCCACTTTTTCCCCAGTTCTGGTCACGTGGAATACTCTTTTTCATCCTTTGACTTTCAGCCTATGAATTTCTTTTTGGGTTAAATGTTTTTCTTCTATTCAGCATATTGTTGGATCTTGTTTCTTGATCCACACAGCCAGTTATTTCTTTTGATTGGTGAATTAAGACCATTTACATTGATGGTTATAACTGACATGTATTGACTTATCCTTATTAATATAATATCCTTATTAATATAATACTATTGGCTTATCCATAATACTTTCTGCTGTTCATTCTTTGTCTTTCCCCCTTGGTTTAATTGCTTGCCCTGCCTGGTGGCTTCTTTCTACTGGTATTCTTGGATTTGTGCACATTTTTATCTCTTTCTGGAATATCGTTCAGAACACACTGTAGAGGTGGTTTGGTAGTTAGGAATATCTTCAGTTGTTGTTATAGAAGTATCTTATCTCTGTATCAATTCTGAAAGATAGTTTTGCACGGTATATCAATCTGGGTTGAAAGTTATTTTCTTCCTGGATGTGGAATATATCACTCCAATCTCTCCTTGGCTTAAGTGGTTATGTTGAGAAGTCTATTGCAGTTTTGATGGGCTTTCCTTTACAGGTTACTTGCTTCTTTTCTTTAACAACTTTAATATTTTGTTATTGTGGGGAATCTTATTATATGCCTTCATGTAGATTTATTTTGGTCATGGATAACTGGAGTTCTATATGTCTCACTTATCTGTATGTCAAATTCTTTTTCCATACTTGGGAAGCTTTCTGTGATTACGTCTGTGAACATTTTATGTCATTTGTGCTGGTTTTTTAATTGATTCTAATCAACACCATGCTATTCTTTATATCATCTGGCAGCCATTCGATCATTTTTCCATGGTCCCTTGCTATTTTTAAGAGATCTTTCTTTTTGTGATCACTAGCCACAATCCTGTCTTCTAGGTCTGAAATTCTGTCTTCACTTTTGTTCATGTGGTTTTGTAAACTTTCAATGGAAGTTTTAATTTCCTGGATATTTGTTTGAATCTGTTTCATGGATTCCATTTCTTTCCAATGTTGAGCACTCATGGTTTCCATTATTTTCTTATACTCCTCTCTCTTTTTTAAAATCTATCACTACTCTAGATTTGCTGATTAAGTTTTTTTTTTAATCTGGGAGATTATTTCTGATCTGATTTCTTCTATTTTTGAACCTCTGATGCTATCATTTGAGAAATTTCAGATGGGTGGCCTCCATTTTCCTCTACTTAGTTGTCCATTGGACTTGGTCCTGGGTGGGCTGGAGGTCTGGGGTTGGGTTTTCTGTGGCATTTTCTATTTCTTAATTTTTGTTTATTTATTTTTCTGTGTTAATATCTGTAAATTTCTTATAGTAGGTAGCTTTATCACTAGTATCAAGGCATCCCTAGGAAATATATGTTCTTTGGAGGTGTCTTCTATGTGTAGGAGTTTCTTGGTTTTTGTGTCTGGCTTAAGATCCTGCCTTCCCAATTTATTAAGGATGAGATGCTGCCATCTATTTAGCTCAGTACCCAGTTCTTTGGTACTGGATTATAATGACAGTCACAGTGTTGTTATACAAGGGAGAATAAGTGATCATAAAATGTATGACATCCTGGCTAATGTAGTATGACTAGCAATAACAATAGCATCAAGCATGGCCTAGAAACTTAACAACTGTGATAACTCTTGATTTGGTACCTTTAACCACAGGTAAAAGATCTACAATTACATAACAAAATCCAACACAAATCAGGAACTTGCATACAATGAGTTCCTCCCTACTAGAGTGATTTTATCCTGTAGTGGGAAAACTTAAGAGGTATAAGGGTCAAAACATAGATGAGGAGAAACATGGTTGAAGCAAAGCTGGAGGACAAAGGATGATCATGCAAGCTTTGGGAAATTGGAGAAGAGAGCAGGAGAGAAAGAATGAAAGAGAAAGCAAAGATTATTGAAGTGAATCAGAAAGACTAGAGACAATGTTCACTTACATGAAGATATTATAAGATCAAGAGAGATGGTTGAGGAAAGAGAGAAAGATGACAAACAGAATAGAACAAAAATATATGTATAAAAAAGAAGAAAAAACCAGCCAGAGAAAGGAAAACAGTACATACAAAGAAAAATATTACATAAAATTCCTCTTGTGCCCACTGTTCTGTGGTAGTGTTCAAAACAGAGCCCCCACACCTGTAGTAGGATTAGTGCTGGATTAGAAACAAGGCTTACCTTGGCCTCTGGATGTGGGGACTGTGGCCAGTCTTTAGCCAGCAACTTTCTGAATGGCCTGCCCACATCTCCTTAATCTGCTCCTGTCTGCACTGATTTCCTAATTGCTGCAGCACCCTCAGAGACAGCCCAAGGCTGTTCCCAGTCCTGTGTACAGCTGGCCCCTCCCAGACTTTGCACAGCTTGTTCTGTTTCACACAACTTCATTCCTCAATGTTGTGATACCACTAACTCAGCACATCTGACATCTAAAGGTCAGGATCTATATTTCTCCTATAACATTTCCAGAAGCTGGGGAGATGGTGCATGATTTGTTATTATTTAATGGGTACAGAGTTTTAATTTTGCAAGATGAAAAGAGATACGGAGGTAGATGGTGGTGATTGTTGCATGACATTATGAATATAATGAATTGTGCACTTACAAAGTTAAGAAAGTATTTTTATGTTGTATGTACTTTAAAATTAGAAAGAAGAAAAAGTGAAAAGTAGTGGCTAAGAGAAAGAATTTTTTAAAAACACAAGGGAATCACAAGTGTCTGTTATTACTGAAATCAAGATTCTTTTTCTTCTTTTTTCTTTTCTTTTTTTTTGAGACAGGGTCTCACTATGTCATTCAGACTGGCCTTCAACTCACTATTGCCCTGACTGGCCTCAAACTCACAGCAATTCTGCTTTCACCTCCTCAGCACTAGTATTACAGGTATAGCCATCATACCTAGCTTATTTTTCTAACAGATTATTAAGCATTCTTTCTAGGATTTCAGCAGGAGAATAACAGGAACCATTCATTTCAAGGGAAAGAAAATAAGGAGAATTTTTCACACATGCCCATCTGGGTAACAGCACTCAAAAATTATAGGTAAAGATTCTCCTATTTGGCCATTGCAAATAGGCCTAAAATGCTTACTATTCATAGCTATTAGGAACAATGGTCAGAAAGACAGAAAAGCAGTGATAAGGAGAACTGTCAAAGACACTTCACAAGATGGTGCTGGTTCATCTAGTAAAAAAGCTCAGAAAGGGAAACTCCCCTCCATCAGCGGCCCACAACCTCACCATCCCCAACACTGAAGAGCCTACATCAACCACTGCTGGAAGCACAGGTACCACCCCAGCATACCACAAAGTGTCCCATTGCCTGGAACAGAAATGATACACTGCACAGTTTCAAGCTATTCTCTTTATTGAAACGAATGTAAAATCATCAAACCAAAGATGATTAAAGTGGTGGTTATCAAGAGTGCTAAGTAAATACTAACATGCTGTTCAATGAGCATAAGGGCTATAATTATCACATATAAGCTGACAAAACAGAAACATTACTTCTGATTGTATATGGCTAACCTTAATACATAGCCAGAAGCATGGGGAAAGGATCCCTTTATTTCTTAAACAAAACAAAAAACACAAAGCACATTCTAACCCATTAAGATTGAAAATACACAGCTTTTATTTTCTCTAGACAGTTCCAAGTGTGATTACCTGAGGGACCGCATCACTTTCACATATTGTCAGACGATTCATGCAATCTTTCTTGGTGGCTTAGAATTCCTGCTTTCTATAAACAAAAATAAAAGAAGTGACCATGTGTTACACTATCCACTTCATCTATTCGACACCTCATTCATTCATTCATTCGGTACTCCTTGATCACTATAAATGAACCATTATACTCTGAGCTGGGGCAGGGTAGATCAGGACAGGAAGACACAGAGTTTAAAAGTCCCTTATTAAGTGAAAGAAGACAGTATGAGAAGGCTGTGAGCTTATGATCCAACCATGCTATGTAATGGAGAATAGAAAACTATGGGGATGGGAAAAACATCAGCTGTTTCCACGAGTTGTCAGGGATGAACAGATTGAGCACAAGGGAAAGAAAGGAATGTGTCTCTCAGTCTGCACTAGCGAGGGTGCATCAGGGAACCCAACCGTTTTGCAAACAGAATGAGTGCCTCCCTCCAAACTGGCTCCAAGTGCTCAGTACAGCATGACAAGCAATAGACTTTGGATCTTTCCAAAAAAGGTTTCTGGTGGGGACAACTCCAAACCCTTCCTGCTACCTCCCTAGGCAGCGTCTGGGGGTACACTCGGGAGCATATGCCTTTCACCATCCCATGCGTGTAAACTAGAGACGGTGATGCCAGGGGACCCTACCTGCCAAGGGAGGGCCCTGCCTCAGGACCCTCAGAGAGTGAGATTATTTTGGCTCCAGGAGATGACTCCAAGGGCTGAGCATGTGGGGTTGGAAGGAGACCTCGCTTGACCAGTATAAACCTCACCCCTTTCCTGAAGCCTGACTCCCCTTGGACAGTTCCATTCTGCGCCCCCTCCCAACAAGCCCTGCCTGCCCTATCAAGCCTTCAGCACCCCTCACTGAGAATTACCACCTGCTCCCCCACAAGAGGGGGTCCCACCCACCTGCTATGCTCACACCTAGCGGGAGGGGTCTTCGCGCTGCCAAGGTTCTCCTCCTCAGCCCGAAGCCCTCGGACTCAAGCTCCACATGCTTTCAGGCTTGCGGGAGCGAACGCCCACCAGAGGAGCCGCCTGTGAGGTGGCCGCCCGGACGAGGAGCCTGGTTCCCCGCTGGCGGCGGCCGTCCCCGCCCGCCTTCTTCACGGTGCCCGGCACCCTGTGCGGGTCTCCGCCTCTGGGGACGAGCGGGAAAGCCAGTCAGCCGCGCGGCGGGAGCAGTTTGGGTAACCTTCCAGCCGCCTCGCGCCTGTCTTTGCCCGCAGGGCCCGAAGTCATGGCTGGCAGGGCCGGGTCTCGTCAGAATCCCGCAGCCTCCTAGGGTTTCTCCACCTCCACAGCTATCAGTCTCGCTGGGCGGGGATGTGTAGGGCGTGACGCCAGGGGCGGGGCCAGCGGCGGCTCCGCCTCCTCTACGCCTTGAACTGTGCAGCCACTCGGGGCGGGGCCCAGCGTGAGGGATGCCGTAGGGCGTGACGTCAGGTGCGGGGATCACTGATCCTCCTCCTCACGAGCACTGCTGTCACTGAGAGGGGCGGGGCCGAAAGCGATGGATTTATTGACAGAGTTTTGGGCCTGCTTTGGGAAAAACTGGAACCCCATTCAGAGTCATCATTTGCTTTCAGGACTACTGTCGACTTTATATATGACTGATTTTTTTGGGGTAGGGAGGACACTGACAATAAGGGTTTTGCCTTGGAATTTACCTTTCAACTGTTGCAAATGCTTTATAATTAAAAATATTTGAACACTGCGTTCCAGTCAGTGCCACTCTCATCGCTGAGAGACTGAATCTTAGTTATCTAGGGACTATATTTATGCATAAGTGCATTCTACTTAGAAAAACTCATCTACGCTATATTTGAAACTAGCAGTTTTCTTTCTTTTTCTTTCTTTCCTTCCTTCCTTCCTTTTTTATTTTTGAGACAGAGTCTTGCTATCAGTACAGGCTGACCTCGAACTAGCGGCGATCCTCCTGCCTCAGCCTCCCGAGTGCTGGGGTTACAGGTGTGTATTACCACGCTTGGCTCGGTTTATTTTTAAAGGACAGGAAAGGAAGACAAGAGAATAGCAACGCTAGACAGGGATTTGTGTAAATACTTGGCACTTGGACAGCAGAAACCGATAATGAGTTATGAATGGAGGAGCTTGTTATTCTTTGTACCAGCATGGGAATTTGATTGTATTGTTGGAGAAGTAAGCAGCTTACGAACATGGAAACATTTTGCCAATTTTTTGTACAAAGAAAGGCTGTAACAAGCTCTTTTATTTGTTGCAAATATGGTGTTTGTTCACTGCACCATAATCAGTCTGGTGTAAGTTACCTGAAGCCATCTGCTTTTCTTGAAAGGAGACACATTTTTTCTCTCACTTTAAACTACCTTTAAATAGGCTTGAAATAATGTATAAGAGCTTTGTTGTCATATACTCCCGAAGAGAGTGGTATTTTGGGAGGCAGTGGAGATTCAAATATACCAGAAAGCAATGTATTTGCTTTTCTTTTATGTTAATGAGTTTTGTTTTGCAACTTGAATCTGTCTTATAAGACAAGGGATCATTTAAGAAAATGCATTGTAAACCATGTAACACCCTCCAGAACAGCACTGTGAGTTGGTAGAGGAGGTAGACTCATGACTAAATAAAAACAAAGTAACAGGTTTGTTTCTGAAGTAAGACTGTGGTTTGTGTAATACTTTTCTAGAAACCTTAAAAATGTCAGTTGGAAGGAAAAACCTGAAAGTCGTTATTAATACTTTACTGAATATTTCCTCTAAGTACAACATGTATGAATGACATTTATTCCTGTTATATTAAAGTGAAAATGATGTAATTCAATAGTGGTACTCATGTTAAAATCACAACTGAGTTTCATTATTTTGCACAAGATTTTCTTAGCCTTTTAGTCTACATTTAGAGAAAATTGTTGCTTTTCTAGAGCAAATGGAATACCCTGTGATTGGAGCTTTTTTTTTTTCATTTTATTAGACTATTAGTCTTTTTTTTAAATTTAATTTTAAAGGGAATAGAACAGAACAATAAAACCAATCAAAACAGTGATAAGACAGTAGGAAATCTACAAAAGTTACTATATTGCATATCATTATCCTGTAAATAGTTGCTTGGCTTTAGGCTTGCAAAGTTAATCAAACAGTACAGTTCCTCGGAATCAGCTGGTTGCTCACTGGGGATGGGGGTTTCTCGTCTCTCCTCAGCCTGTGTGCTGGCTGGTTTGCAGGTGGGGGCTTAGCTTCCTTCCTGGTTCTCCCTGTCCCATGTTCCAGCCTATTAGTCTTTTATAAATAAGGTGAAGAAAGTACTCAGTATTTTCAAAACAAAGTCTTACTGTCCCAAAGGCACTCTCTGCCCCACCACCCAGCACTGTGTATTGAACCCAGGGTTTTTGTTCTGAGTTGCCCAGGATGGGGTTGAACTTGTAATCTTCCTGCCTAAGCTTCCAGAGCCAAGTTCATCCTTAACCTGAAACATAATGCACTTGTCCCTCATGTCTCAGGCTCATTGTTTTGCTTCTTCATCTTGTCCAAGTGTGATTATTTTTCCAGGGAAACCTCTGGATATCATCATGGAAAGTCCTTGTGTTGCAGAATCCAAGACACCAGATAGCCCACTGGGAAACAGGAAGATTTTATTTCAGGATTTTAGGTGCACACCAACTCAGCTTGTACTTGTGTGTCCAAAATGACTGAGCACTGGACAAAGGAAGGGCTGAAGTTTTTATAAATTTGGTCATGTGGTCAAGGGGGTTGACATGAAACAAGACAAAGGCAGTTATTTTGCTCAGTGACCATGAAACAGTTACAAGCGAATCCAGGATGTCAGAAGATCCTGTTCACAGAAACACAGCTGTCAACCTGATCTATATTTCTTGAGAGAAAACAGTTTCTAAGATGCCACAGTGCTTCATCCATGGGGTATAATTGTCTACCTTATCAGTATCAGAGCACAGGTCATCCTCGAAGGGAAGCAGATTCCTGAGAAACCTGGACATCACAGGACTCTGCAAGAATTTTTAAATTTACCTTATCTGTAACAGGGTTCAGCAGCTGTGAGGAGGAGAAATCCGGAGGGTAACTATGTGAAACTGAAACTGTTTAAGAAAACCTGATTCTCCCTCCAGCTTCTGCTTCAGTTGTGCTTCTGATCCATCAGTTCCCTGATGTTACAATTTCAGCTTCTGAGTATAAAAGTGTTGGGTGGAGGCTTACTGGAAAGGGAAGCATCCTGCTCAAGAAAGACAGCAACTAGAAACAGTCATTTACTTGTTACCTGAGTAACCAGACTTAGCTTCTCAGTTACATGTGCCCTAAGGATTAGAAACAACTGTTGGAAGGCCCCACTGTATATTTAAACTATTGTTCACTAATTAAAATATGACTAAGGGTCAAACTATGGGTTTTCCTACTGTACATTTAAACTATTGTTCATCAATTAAAATGTGATTAAGAATCAAACTATGGATTTTGTACTGGGGATATAGCTCAGCGGCATAAGCACCTGCCTAGAAAGCACAAAGGTCCTGAGTTTGATTCCTGCTACCAAAAAAAAAAAAAAATCCACAAACTATGGTTTTTCTCCCCTGATTTTAAAATTTTACTCAGAATTTGCACCAACACAACATTTAACTTTTCACTGAAATTGGTTACTAATGTTTCACTTTATTAATACACAGGGGTTCTGCTGACTGCTGCACTGATGTGTTATAAACCTGTACTAACTCCCCACAAGAAACAAAATCATTATGTACTGCAAAGACATACTAATAAAAAATAAAAATTGAAAAAAGTAGTAAAAAAAGAGTATATACTGGGCATGGTGGTACATGCCTGTAATCCCAATACTTGGGAGGCTGAAGCAGGAGAATCACTGTGAGTTCAAGGTCAGCCTGTACTACACAGTGAGACTCTGCCTCATGAAAGGTATAAATAATACCCTTGAAGAAATGACTCTATTTTCTAAAATGCACTGCTAAGCAAAGTTAAGCCAGTGAACTAGATATTGTAAATCTAGATACTGTACCTAGAAGATGATCATTTGTTTTTGCCTCTTTCATATTTATTATGCCAGTGAAGATTTATAATCCCTTCTCACTAGTCACTTCCTCATACATGTTTGAGATAATATCCTATAGGAGACACTGATCCTTACTCAGAGTCACCCACCTGAGTGTGGTACACCATCGTTGGTGGGTACCACTATCTTTTACTGTTCTTGTAGAACAGTGAGGATGGTTTTCTGTGTTGGCAAATTGTTCATAAAAATCTCAATAAAAAGGATCTGTATGGAAGGATCTACTTTGATGTGACGTTTTCCCCCTTTCCTTATTTTCACTCCCTTTAAAGAATCCTGACCTTGGGGAAATTCATGGAGAGGTTGGTTTTTTAAAAAAGGAAGAGGACTGTGGCCTAGCATTTCTGTGCTGCTGTGGGTTTTCATAACACAGCCAATTTTCATATCCAGGGTTTGGAGGCCTTCTGCTGAGCCCATGGGACGTGTTGGCAAGGAGAGGATCTCAAAGACCTAGGTAAGGAGGAAACTCAGGAGGTCTTCTTTGTCTCCAGTTTCACAGAAGTCATGCCATTCCCAGCTCTTTCTCAGGGGTTTCTTCCCAGGAGAGACTCCTCCTTGTGTCTTGTCCCTGCCCCATGGAGGTGACAGGAGATGCAGCTTTAGCGTGTATAGCCAGCTCTGGGGCAGAACACAGTCACTTTAATCAATCCTAAGTCTGATGTAGCATAACAAAGGGCTGAAGAGCTCCAGCCCCTCTTGAAAGAAGTGGGAATCAAGTTGTTCTCTTGGTTTCAGGAAGAAGTGAGATAGCAATGGAGATTCAGCTTACAGTGCAGTTGCTTCAGACAACCTCTTTGCACCTTAGTTTCTTCTCCCTAAGCAGGTCAGGATCAGGATCCTTCTAAACAAAACCTCCATCTCTAATTAAAGGTAAGTATAAGGGATTTACGTGAAGGCCCTGCTTGGAGGGCAAAATGAAATATTCTGCCTTCTCATCCTTCAGCTTCTCCCATACCACACTATGGAAAATTATTAATTTCTCCTTTTAGACTTCCCTACCTGGAAACCCCTCCAGATTCAGCTGGGTGGAGCTCTGTATTGAGTTAAAGGATACCAGTGTAGTAATCTTTCTTTCCCTTGGCACTTTTACCAGTGTGGAGATAGGATCAAAAAGCCTTTCAGTCAGTATTATTCAGGCTGTCTATTTCCAGAGATCAGAATAGCTAAATACAACCCTCACCCTTGACTTCATGCCCACATTTGCAATCTGGATGTGCATGGAAATAATGAAGTCTGTGAGGGGAAATTGATTTAGTGGCACCTGTTTACAGGTCTGTAATAGGGAAATAAAATGGAAGACTGAAGTAAATGGTCACAACAAAGAAATGTTTTCTCCTAATATATGGATATCCCAGGTCACAAGTTTGAACATGTTGGTTTTTATATTGTAACCACAAGATTTGGGTAAAATACCCATTTTTTTTTTGCTTATGTGTAGACACAGTCTTGATTTGACAGCCTGTAACCCTCTTCTTTGTCTGGAGAGAGGAAAGGGGGTCGCTTTGTCTATGAGCTAAATTGGACTCCCCAGTTTCCTACCAGTGTGTCCCAGGAGTAATTCCTAGGAATCTTTAGGAATCTGCACACTTGTCTGTGGAATGGAACTGGTGATACTA
>RJWM01051021.1:0-10569 GCA_004363535.1 Dasyprocta punctata
ATAGATCAATCCTCTTACCATGGGAGTGGGTTCGTTATGTTGAGAATGAGCTTGTTAGAAAAATGAGTCTGCCTCCCACACCCCATCATGTGATGCCTTTTCAGTCTTGCAATGCAGCAAGAAGGCCCTGCTCAGATTTAGCTGCTCAGTCTTAGACTTCTAAGTCTCTGGAATCAGGTCAAATTAAATTTCCATTCTTTACAAATTACCCAGTCTGTAGTATTCTATTATAGCAGCAAATGTGAATTAAGACAATTTCAGCTAAGAAATTGTAGTTTTCCCAATGTATTACAATATGAGTTTTGTCATGTAATGTAACCTGACATGTTTGAGGCTATATCTGGGCTATTTTGTTCCATTGATCTATGTGTGTGTCCTTGAGACAATACCATACCATCTTATTATAACCTTGTTGTTGTCTCCATTTGTAGATTAGGTTCAGATATATGTCTGGTGCCAAATAGACCAAAGGTGGACTTCTGATGGCTAATTGTATGTGTCTACTTAACTGGACTCCCAGATAATTAGCTAGTAAACATTACATCTATGTTTGTCTGAGGTTATAAATAAGAAGAGATTAAGTAAATTTAGCAAAGAAAATATAGCCTCACCAATCTTTGTATCATCTAATCTGCACAGAACCTGACTAGAATAAAAGAGCAAATGAAGGATGAATTCACTCTCTCCAAGCTAAGGAATACATCTTCTGTTCTGGATACAGTCCTCCTATTGTCAGGCTGTAGGACCTGCCCCTTTCTCAGACTCAGACCGGGACACTCTCAATAGGTTCTCAGACTTTTGGACTGAGCCCAAATTATACCATGGGATTTCCTGTTTCCCCACTTTGGAGATAGAAGACTATGGAGCTCCTTCATAATTGCTCAGCTAATCCTCATAAGAAATCACCTATCTCTCTCTGTGTGTGTGTGTGTGTGTGTAAGAACCCTGCTTTATGAAAAGTACTTTTTGTACTGTCTCAGAGAACTTTGTATACCACAACATCAGGAAGCATTCTTACATGTTACCTTCTTTTCCTTTTTACAGTTACATACAATCCACCTGAAATTGTTGTATGTCATGTATGGAGTTAGTTTATCATTCATTTTTTTCCAGAACATTACCCAACATACCAAGAATCATTTTCTATAGTTTGAATGTTTTCCCCTTCCAAAATTCATGTTGAACGTTAATTACCATTGTGACAATATTAAGAGAACCAGTATCTGTTTGGAGAACCCGCACTAAATCTTTGATCTCAAGCTTTAGATTTTTCTATACAATTTTTCAATTTTTCTGCATAATTACCTACTCTTTCCAACTAGGCATTACAAATACTTCAAATTCAACATGTTCCTAATGAGTTCATTTTTTTCCCAGCCCTCCATGCCTACTCCCACCTGTTCTTCCTACTATTACTTGCATTTACAATTTCAATTAGTGGTGCCATCATCCATTTAGTTTCCTAAAGCAGAAATCTTGTAGTCATTGTAAATTCTTTTCTATGCTTCCACCCACATTTTTTCATTCACTAACTAATTATCCTCCTACTTGTTTCTATAATCCTTCTCCTCATCCCTACTACTGCTACCTAATGCTGCCTAATCAACTTGAGAACTTATTTAGATGTTCTAGTAGGAGAGCACAGCTACTCTTGGACCTTTGACTGGGGAAATTGTCTTTTTCTGTCGAGAGTGGTCATCCTCTTCATCCAAACGTGCAGCTTCAAGAAGGATGCACATGAAAGGGTGAGAGAGGAAGAGGACACCCATCTAACCAGCCAGGCCATCTGAATCAACCCTGGCACTCAATGAGGTGACAGACATTGCAGCCAGGTTGCCCTCACATCATGCTGTCTAATGAATTTTCCATTCTTTCTTACCTTACTGTTGACATAACCCCTCAATGGCTCTTCTAATCTTAATTTTGCCGACATTTGAAGCCCCCTATACACATTAAAATGAAATATCTAAAATTTCAATTCGACCATAGAATTTTCATATTTAAATCTGCCAATCTCTGTACATTAACTCCTTATTCACTTTTCACTACTATTTTCTGTTTGAACTTCTAATAATCTCTAACAGCTTGAGTTTTCTCTTAAACAATAACTCCTTCATCTCTCTTTTTCATGTTCCTCAAGCTTGGAGTATCACCTATCTCTTACTTATTTCTCAAAGTATAGTTTCTGAAAGAATCTACTTCCAGAAGCCCAGACGTCTGGGTCAAATTGAGTTCATCTCTGCTGTCCCACAAATCCTTGACAAATATCTTATTATTACTACATAAGTTGAGATAAGTTGCTTGTAATCTGTCTTCTCCAGCAAACAGCTCCTTGAGAGCTGGCCCAGTGTCATCCTTTGTCTTTGTGTCTGAGATGTTGTGGAGAGACTGGGACGTGAGTATAAAAAATACTTTATTGCACTTATTGCTTTAATTATTTACCTATATTTTTGTGGTACTGGAGAACTGAACCCATCTTTACACTGAGCCTCTCTTTATTTTTTAGGGTTTCACTAAGTCACTAAATTGTCCAGGCTGAGCTTGAACTTGTGATCCTCCTACTTCAACCTCCCAGAGTGCTAGGATTACAGGTGTATGCCATTCTGACAGGCTTATTACACAAAACTTTTTGAGATTACTTTGAATGTCTTGATGAAACTCAAGATTTGTTTTAGCCATTCTTACTAACAAAATTTCAATTTCAGTCTAGATGACAATGTCCCTCTCTCAATAAGTACATTTTCCATTCTGCTTTCCCATGATAAAAGATCTGTAAGATATAAGAACTCACTGCTGGCTTCCTGGAAACCACTTTAAAGGAAGCACCTCAACTTGGGGAGAAATGTTCTTTTGTCGTTTATTCCTTCCTACCCCCTGTATGAAATCTATTCTAATGACTGGAGTTCTGGGAGATGTCATGTGCCCTTGAAAATGCAAATGAGGATAGGAAAAGGAAGTTAAATTATCATTATTTGCAGATGACATGATACTCTACATAGAAGACCCCCAAAACTCCATTGAAAGATTTCTAGATGTAATAACCAAATTAATGTAACTGGATACAAAGTCAACACTCAAAAAACAATAGTCTTCCTGTACACAAATAATGAACTCACTGAGAGAGAAGTTAGGGAAACAACATCTTTCACAATAGCATCGAAAAAAATGAAATACTTAGGAATCAATCTAACAAAGGAAGTGAAAGATCTATTCAGTGAAAATTACATTATTCTGAAAAAAGAAATTGAAGAGGATCTCAGAAAATGAAAAGACATTCCTTGTTCATGGATAGGAAGAATAAACATTGTGAAAATAGCCATCCTCCAAAAATTGTTATACAGATTTAATGCAATTCCAATCAAAATACCATTAATATACCTCACAGATCTAGAGAAATTATCCCTAAAATTCATCTGGAACCAGAAGAGACCAAGAAAGGCAAAGGCAATTCTGGGCAACAAAGGCAAGGCAAGAGGCATCACAATCCCTGACTTGAAGTTATACTACAAAGCTACTGTGTTAAAATCAGCATGGGGAAACAACCCAAGTGCCCATCAATCAAAGAATGGATAAAAAAGATGTGGTATTTTTATACAATGGAGTACTACTCAGCTATTAAGAAAGATTGCATTGAGACTTTAGTAAGTAAATGGTCACGACTTGAGACCATACTCATAAGTGAGATAAATCAAACCCACATGTGTAAATACCGTATTGTATCCCTAGTGTAAGAAATGGAAACGTATATATGACTTGAGATCTATAATGAATGCTACGTAAGTGTAAAGAACAGCTCGGAGAGCAAAGGTAATCAGGAAGGGAAAAGGCAGAAAGAGAAAGGGGAAGAGGAAAAGATATAAACCTGTATGTATGTGTATGTAAGATAACCAAAAAGAACTCTGCTGAATATATTCGTTATTGAGAAAGAACAACTAATACTCATATGATTAGATCAATCTTGCATGTCTATATCTGTTAATGTAAGTAACCATTTTAAAGATAACGATGCATAATATTGCAACCATGGTCAAGCTTCTATCATCCAGTTTTGTAAACCTGCAATGTTACTGTACTGTATTTACTCTAGTCGTTTGTTTGTCTCTTTTGCTTGTTGTCTTTGCTATATATGTCTTTTTTGTTTGTTTGTTGCTGTTTTGTTTTGTTTTTCTTCGCTAAATAAATAAAAAATAAAAAACTAAAATCAGCATGGTACTGGCATAAAAACAGACCTGAAGATCAATGAAATAGAAGATACAGCCACAACTACAAACACACTCAGCTACTGTATCTTTGACAAAGGGACCAAACATGTTCACTGGAAAAAAGATAGCCTCTTTAATAAGTGGTGCTGGAAAAACTGACTTTCCATATGCAGAAAACTAAAACTAGACCCATGCCTATCAGCATGCACTAAAATAAAGTCCAAATGGATCAAAGATCTAAATATTAAAACAGAAACACTAAATCTGCTGGAAGACAAAGTAAGTAGAAATTTGGAAAACATAGGGGTAGGTAGAGAATTCATGAACAAAAATCAAACTGCATGGGAAATACTTCTCAGAATCAATAACTTGGATCTCGTCTTACTAAAAAGTTTTTGCATGTCAAAAGAAATCTCCAACAGAGTGAAAAGAAAACCCACAAATTGGGAAAAAATCTTAGTCAACTGTCCCTCAGACAAAGGACTTGTATCTAGAACATACAAAGAATTTTAAAAAATCAGGTCCCCAAAATTCAAAGACCCAATCCAGAAATGAGCATCTGAGATGAATACACACTTTTCAGCTGAAGAACCAAATGGTAAATAAATACATGAAAAAATGTTCAGCATCATTGGTCATTAGAGAAATGAAAATTCGAACAACACTGAGATTCCATCTCACTCCAGAAAGAATGGTCAGGATCTAGAAAATCACCAATAACAAATGCTGGAGAGGCTGTGGGAGGGAAAAGAACTCTCCTGCACTGTTGGTGGGAGTGCAAACTGGTGCAACCACTGTGGAAATTGGTCTGGAGTTTCCTCAAAAAGGTGGGGTTGGAGATCTCATTCAACCCAGCTATTCCACTTCCAGGCATATTCCCAGAAGAATTGAGAACATCATACTACAGTGATATATGTGCACCTATGTTTATAGCAGCACAATTTGTAATAGCTAAATCTTGGAAACAACCCAAATGCCCATCAACTGAGGAATGGATAAAAAGATGTGGTATTTTTATATAATGGAGTACTACTCAGCCATAAAGAAGGATCACAGTGAGGCTTTTATAGTAAATGAATGCAACTTGAGACCATATTCTAAGTGAAATAAATCCAATTCACATGTGCAAATACCATAGTTTCTCTCTAGTGTAAGAAACTGAAAGAGTAAATAAGATACAAAATCTTCAATAAATATTATGAAAGGGTTAGAAACTGCTCAAAGAGGAAAAAATAACTCAGGGTAAACGAGAAAAGAAGGAAAAGAAAAAATATATAAATTTGTACATACACACTTAAGATAGCTAGGATGATTATATTACTAATTCTATTAGTTCTTGGTACAAAACAGTTAATATTTGTACGATTAGATCAGTTTTGCATGTTTATATCTGGTAATCTGAGTAACTCTTTTGAAGATAACTATGCAAAACAGCAACCTTAGTTATGTTCCAAACATCTTGTTTTGAAAGTCTATATTGTCATTGTTTGGAGCTCTTTGTTATTGTTACTTATTAGTCTCTTTTGTTTCTTGTCTTTCTTGTAACTTTTTGTTTTGTTTTGTCTTTTCCTCTAATACAGAAAGGATAGATGTACATGTATAAGTTTATACATGCCTAGAACTTCTCCTAAAGAGTTTATAAGAATTGATTTTAATACGTGTGATTGTATGAACAGCTACTTTGAAGAAAACAAGAAATTATGGTAGCCATTGCTGATTTCCTGTCATCGTGTTTTGAAGTCCAATAACACTTTTATTCTTTGTTTTGATTGGTTTTAGTCTGTTTTGTATTATTTGATTTCAGTATGTATGAAGGTATGGACAGCTATTTTGAAGAGAACAAGAGACATTATGGTAGCCATTGTTGATCTTCCTATTGTCTGGTTTTGAAGACCTGTAATGCTTTCATTCTTTGTTTTGATCGGTTTTATACTATTTTGTTTTGTTTGAATTTATTGCATGTGATGATACGAGCAACTATTTCAAAGAAAACAAGAGACATTATAGTAGCCACTATTGATTTTCTATTGTCTCATTTTGAAATCCTGTGTTGCTTACATTGTTTTGCTCTGATCTGCTTTGTTCTGTTCTGTTTTGTTTTGTTTTGTTTTGTTTTATTCTCTTTAAAATAAAAAAAATTAAAAATGCAAAGCAATGCTCTAAATGAAGAAACATAAATGTCTGGTTCCCTAACAACCACGGAGATTTCATCCCAGCTAAGACAAGATACTTTTGGTAATTTTGTTTCGTTTTGTTTGTTACATGAAAGAATATAACCCCCTACTTTGTTTAACTTCTCTGGTCAATGTTAACAGCTGCTGAGTATAATATTACCTGCTAGTTCTCAATAATGTCTTCTCAAATGATCAAACTGCCAATTAAAAGTGATAATGAAAAAATGCTTAGTTTGCTCTACTCAATCTCATCCCGAAACAGGAAACTGAATGACACTCCCCAATACACCTCCAAAGGCCTTCATACTGAGCTACATCCCCAGCCCTTTTCTTATTTTATTTTTATTTTGAGACAGGGTCTCACTAAATCCCTGAATAGTTTAGGCTGGAATTGAATTTGTGATACTCCTGCCTCAGCCTCCCAAAGTGCTAGGATTACAGTGCCATCATGCCAGGCTCTGAATGACTTTTAATGTGAGAAAGCAGTGAATTACTTTGTTTTTCTAGTTTTTATTTCACTCTTAAGAATTGTCACTTTAAGTGGAGTTAGAGTTCATCAGCCAATTACTGGAATAAATTTAATAATACTCATAGCTAGTAGCTTTTATGGGAAGTTTCATACTACCTAATTAAAAAGTCAAGATGGAATAATTAAAGTCCTTTAAAGAATTTACAATCAGGGAAACATTAACAAATCGCCCTATATTTATGCTTTAAACCATATGCATCTATATATAAATATAAATCTTTGTGCAGATAGCAAGCATAAGTTTAGTTTTACACTTACAAAATATAAAACAGGACAATGAGAACCACAATGCATACACACACAGTTTAAGAATACAGTAACACATAGCTTAACAATCTCCAATTGCATTGTGAGTTGATTTCATTATTTTGTGCATATTAAAGTGTGCTTCTCTTGATACAATCAAGAGATGTAATAAGCACAAGATACATGAGATTGCTTCCAGCATAATAAAGGATGATTTTACAGCAAACTTCTTTTAACAAGTAAAAAGAATATTCTCTAAAGTAGTGATTAAAAGCTGTAAGATATTAAATATATAAACCAGTACATAGTCATTCATTATTATTATCGACTATTATGCACTGTAGATAATTGCATATGCTACACTTTTACACAACTGAAAATATTATAGGTATGTTTACACCAACAGCACCACAAGCACACAAGTAATGCATTATGCTATAATGTTGTGACAACTACAATGTTATTAGGTGACAGGAAACTTTACCTCCATTATAATTTTATGGAATGACTGCCACATATGTGATCCATTATTGACCAAAATATTGTAAGGTGGCTCACAAATGAACACTGAATTCTGGGTCTCTGACTTACTAGTTATCATGCATTGTGTTTCTAACTAATAATTTGCTTACTTCATTCTCTCTCCAGGGCTATCACAGGCCATTTTTGCAACATACTGATTTCATTTAAACTATTCATGTAATACACAGACACTTGCGCAATGTGGCTTTTACTCTAGGCAGTTGAAGTTAACTTTTTGACATCATTGCTACCCATTTTATGAGTGGCTCTGAATTGCTCAGGGTCTATGCCACTCTTTCTATGTTAACTGCCCTGGCCTCCTTGCTTTCAGTGAGTGATCATTTGCTGTACTCAGTGATTTCTTCAAATGCTTAATCCCTTCTGAGCCACTTAAAATTCTATGTAGACAAAGCCCCTTTTTTCATCCAGAGGGTGAAACACTCTTTTTTTTTTGTTAAGGCTAAATTATTGAAGATGAGATCAGAGATCTTTACATTCTACATTTCATATCTTCACCATGCTGTGTGGTACTTAATAGATGTTTATTCTTGTTTAGTAATAATCAGTCTGAACAAGCTCCATTCATTCATTGGCTCAGTGAATACTAAGTATCTGGTAAATGACTAGAACTGTGCTAGACTGCAGATCTTACCACAAGCAAAGAAAGATATAGTATTCAACTGTGTCTACCTGAGGATGATGAGTTTTAAGAAAATAATCATAGAAATTAATTTATGGGGCTGGGGATGTAGCTCAACGGTACAGTTCTTGCCTTGCATGCACAAGGCCCTGGGTTTGATCCCCAGCACCACAAAAAAAAATTAATTTATAATTACAACCTGAGACATACACTGTGAAGCAAAGGAATACAGTTCTATAGCTTTGCTAATTGCAGACAAATCATTTCAGGCCAAATGTCTCTCTGAAAAAAAATGAGAAAAATAGAATCTAGAAAAAAATCTAAATATGTCATAAAGTTACCAACACTGAGAATTTCACAAACCAAGCGAACTATGTCCAGAAGGGTGGAGATAGGCAGTCAAACATTTGCAAACAGATAGGCACATTTTAGCAATAGTATAGATGAGCCCCACTCTCACTTTAATTCTATATTCTGTAACCTGTGTTTCCAATCTGTGGAAGATGTAATACTTTGAAATTTGGCTACAAAGATACTATAAGGCATTCACAAGGTGTTATTGCTCAGCGGTACTGTCTATGAGACTCCATTTCTGGGCCATGAGTGTTCTTAGACTTGTCTATTACATTTGGTCTCACTTATTTCTCTGTACAATAAACTTTTTTGGTCAGTTAGAGCTTGATTGAATATCAGAATAGCACATAAAATAATCTATGGAAGGTAGTATTGAAAGAAGAAAAAATTAAGAAAGGTGAACTAAAATCTAAAGTGTCATAGCTCCTCCTTGTAGGAGTCTAGTTTGCCATGGCACTGCATTGCAAACTCAGAGGTATTCACTGGTACTTACAACTGTCATATTTTTTGAGAAAAAAATACCTTTAATGTCTGTCACCATGCCTGCCGTGATCAAATACTAAGAAGGCTTGGGAAAGGAGTAGACTGATTAAAAATAGTGTGAGTCAACTTCTTGCTCACCTGTCAATTAAATGTTTCATTCCCTGGGGCCTTCTGTTGGTCATTCACATAGGATATGTTTAGTCACACTTTGAAACTCCATTCAGGGAAGTTCATCCATATATGTCTTCACCCAAATACTTAGTGATCAATCTTACAATTCTGTTTCATTTAGGTTCCTGATTGTGCCATTAGCCACTGACCATGAATTAGTATAGATACTTACCACAGGCTCTCTACTAACAGACAAAGCGAACAGTAAGATAGATTGTTTGAATTTATGTCCACAGGGAAAATTTTCTTTCTAATGATTGTTCAGGGCCACTTTGAAGGGAGGAACTAGTGCCTCGGGAATCTATTTTTGGCTGGTGCAAATGTGCAGAGCCATTTTCCAGTTTTAATCAGAATCAAGCATTTTCCTTTTTCAGTCAACTGATCTGAAGGAATTCTTCCAAGACAGTGGTGCCTCTTCCTAGAGGCAAGGTCAGCATTAATGAAATTACTTATGCAACTTATTCCTGCTTCCACAGTTGGCTTGAACTCAGTCCTGAATGAGTCAATTTAACTTGCTGATGGAGAATATCTAACTTCATTGTTGGTTTCTAAGTCTTCTTTGTCTTGATATACTCCTTTACTCCCATGTTTGAAGGAACGAAACAATACAGTCTGACTGTGCTCTCTATCCTTGACCTCATCTCCTAGTTGTGTCACCAGGCTAGCTACACTGTACACACTCCTTGCCTTTGTTATTCTTTCCATCCAGAACACTCTTCCTTGTAGATACACAGGCTATATCAACACTTCCTCAGGGTATTACTCAAGTGTGATGCGCTCAGTGACACTGGCTCTGACAATCCTATTTACAATTGTACCCAACTACACCCTGGGAATTTTGATATATCCAGATTTATTTTTCTCCTAATACAAATCACCTTCTGACATGTTCTATATTTTAATGTGTTCATTTATTCCCTTTTCCACTGGGATATAAGCTGCATGAGAGATTTTCATCTACCCAATTCACTGATACATCTCTAACAACTAGAATACTGAGTATGAACATTTTAGAAATTCGATAAATATTTGAATGAATGAATGCACTGTTATCTTCAAGCTCCAAATTTTACTTTGAGAGTACTCCAATGGGTCCAAGTACTAATACTTCATGAATTATATGCCTGATTTTATTTAACTATGTTGTCAAACACCTCCAATTTAGTTTCTTTTTTCCACATCTAACATATTAATTAATATATATAGATAGATATTTGTTTTATTTCTATTAATTCTGTATATAAATAT
>RJWM01051022.1:0-10741 GCA_004363535.1 Dasyprocta punctata
TACACAACATAACAATGTGCTAAATATATCAAGAGCTCTGTTGATTCTTAGGGGTCAAGGAGTAGAACTGCTTGTACTACAGCTGGGATGTTTTCCTTGCTCTGGTCTCTTTATTTGTAAACAGTTTCATAAGCAATTCATTTTATAAGCATGTTGGAGCCACATAACCACATATGTTATCTGTTAATCCAAGTGATCCCACCAACAACTGAGTCTCTTCCTTATTAGTTAGAATAAAGAGAACCATTAGTAGGTTTTTGTTTTGGAAAAGACATTTTATCAAGCCCAGGAGAACTGGACACTCAAAACTTTTAGAGAGACAGTAGATCTCTGAATTCATGTGATCTATGTTCCATCTTCTCCCACAATTAGGTATTAACAAAATATTTATTTTATTGTTAGTGCATATATAGTCCTGTTTGAATGATTGAGATAATATGCAAACATTATAGCCTAAAAGTAAAAGATGATAAAATATACCAGTGAGATGCCCTAAGTTATCATGAGATGATAAAAAAAAGTCCTTGAGTGCTGAATTATGACATAAAACTAAAAGGGTAATAAGATAAAGATGAAGGTTTCTGTTGTTCCTATCAAGTGAAAGCAAATGTCTTCAAATGATCTTTAACTTTTTCATCTCTCCCTATTGAAATGGAGATCTCCAAAAATGCTATGTTTATAGTTCCAACTTCCAAGTACTAATGTGCTTGTAATTACCATAATTCATTGTCATTTTATTTTCTGACATCCACCTGACAAATGGATCATATCGTTGTTTTGATTCCCAGGACCTGGTTTTGGGTTCAGGCTGTGTTCAATAATCCTCGAAAGATTTAGATATTTCACATCTCTCAGAGCATAGCAGCCACAAAGGAAGAAAGATCTAAATAAGTATATGTGACATTGATACAGAATAGTTTCTCAAGGGTATTTACCCCTTATTTATCCAAGGAAATCTGGCTGTGTGTGGTGAGTCCAAACTAAAAGTTGCACTTCAGCAAACCTAAAGTTGTACATGAATCTAGTAAAGATTAGTGATATTTCAGAAGCCTGATCATCTGTTTTGATTTCAGGACTTCATGATTACTGAGCTATTATCAAAATACTGTGAGCTCAACTAGCTCATAAAGTAACTATATTCACCTGTCACTGGCATATATTATGCTGTTTGACTTCTACATACACAGAATCTCAGCATTTCCACTGAAATCAGGGAGCCTGTGCCAATGACAATGTCACATGCATTTCCAGCTAGAGACACACAGTCCCTGACAAGATCTCCTGTTAGAGTTTTGCAGAGATTCTTGTACTTTCCTCATCATTCTATATTTAATAACTGAATGAAGATAATTTCTTCAGGTCCTCTTGTACAGGTTTACATGTAATAAATTATTCCAATATTCATATTTCTGTAGAATTTTGTATTCTTTCTTCAACATTACACCAAAGGATTTCTGACATTGTCAGACAGATAAGTATCAACACAGTTACATCCATGCATGCATGTTCAGAAAATTACTAGAAAATACACCCCTCCAAAAGAAAATAAAAATATGTAAAATGCATAAAAGAAAACCAGCACAGAGAAATAATGGTTAAACATATTTAGAATGATAGCGGAGGTAGAGATCAAAGAGAATGATTCTGTACCAGGCCCAGAAGGCAACTTGCCAGGCTGCAGCAGGTCAGAAAGCACTGAGATTTCATCAGTACTATGGAATTAACATGCTGGTTGGATATCTGATGAAGATTAAGTGTTTCAATTAGTAATACATATGAATAAAATTAAGTCAAAATACTCAAAACACATCTAGTAACTCCGGATAAAATAACAATTCTTTGTTGGAAAAGAGGTAATTATGGGGTATTTTAAGTCTCATCAAGTGTGTTTAACATTTACACAGTCATAATAATGTATATTCTAAATATTGATCTAACTAAAATTATTATATAATGATAATAAAAGAATGGCAGCATAAGAAGAAAGAGATCATTTGTATGGGGGGGGTGGTTTGAAGGCAATGAAATGTTATCAAGGCAAGCTTTATTTATGCCTTCCATATCAACAGAGAATACTTAAGATAGACAAGTTCCAAAATAAAAATTTTGAACTACCTGGAACTACATACTAAGAAAACAACTAACAGCTTAAAGTGTTTACCTGCAGCAGGAGGGTAAGCAAGAATGACAGAGGACCAATGTTTGTCACAAACAAACCTCATCTATTAATGAGAATATTTCAACTATGGGCATGAATAAACTTGGTATGAGTAAACTCCCTTTTGCTTCAGGGAAAAAATTATAAATAAGTATAATTTAGGTATCTAAAATTTGAGTGCCAAACAAATTTCATCTCATCTAATCTTTAAAAAAAAACTCTGAGTTAGGCATTATTTCTATGTTGCACATGAGAAAATTATTATTCAGAAACATTAAGTGACTTCTCCACAGCTCCCATTTATCAGTATATATTTGGGAACCAAACTCTGGATAATCTGACTTCAAAGTTCTTGGTTTTTTTTATTACAAGTGTACTTCCTTCAATAAAATGCCTTCATAAAATGACTAAAGGAGTCTTGAGTTAGGCCTATAATAAAGTTTTTAAAAGTGTTGGAAGGAAAAGAAATGTATCCTTAGCACAAAGAACAATGGAAAGAATGTTGAGGGAAGCTAAGGAGAACTAGTCTGATTGTTCCACAACTGTGCCATGAAACAGGGAGCACTAATGCTGGTTGGCTTTAGTGTAGAAAAGGCCAAAAGATTTTCTCATTAATATCAGGATATAGAGGCAAATAAGACTTTGTCTATTATGCTACTTCCTTGTAAAAGTAGATTTTTCTGACAGGGCAACAAACACACATCCATCTGGAAAACTCCTTTGTCATAAGAGCAGATGTTTAAATGACCAACAACAAGAAGAAAAGTAAATGCAGAGTAAGATCTCTTGCCAAAACAAATTATTGTAACAGAAGCATCAATTTCTGCTAGCATAGCCAGAAGACAATTTGCTTAACTGAGATGCAGGCATGGACGCAGCCCTACTGTGCCAAAGACAATCCACATTCTTACATTAAAATCATCTTTGCATGGAACACAAATGCACAACAAACATAAGTAAACATCAAAATGTTTATCTTTCCTTATGATGCTTCTAATCTAAGTTACAGAAAATTGTTCAAAGGATCAATTGAATTTTTAACAAAACATTACTGTCAAGTTCATATCAAAGTTCATGAAATAATAAAACTCTTTGAAATTTATTTCAGTAAACACTTACAGTCTAAGAATTCTTTAAAATGATATTTCTTAAGTGTCTGTGACCTTCTCTGAACTCTAAGACACAATCTTTTTTTTTACAGCCTTGAGCCTGCCAGGGCAGGCGCTTAAGCCACTGAACCAAACTCCCGGCCCTGGTTTTTTGAGGCAGGGTCGCATTATGTAGCTCTGGCCGGCCTTGCACTCTCGTTGTAGCCCAAGCCGGCCTCGAACTCACAACGCTCCGCCTACCTCAGCCTCCCGAGTGCTCTAAGACACAATCTTTATGAAAAAGAATGGTATAAAACTGTGCATTTGTGCTGTTTGTATTAATAATCTATGGATATATATTATGAAAATAGTACTAAAATTTGTTCATATAATTGTAAAATAAAAACACTACTGTGAACGAAGCAATGTCAAAGCAAATTGTGTGGATGAGAAAAAGCAGCAGATGTCCCAACAATTATACTAAGTACTATTATAATAAAAATCTAATGACTTGAATAGTTAGGTTAATAACATGCTAAAAGAAAACACTTGTTTTTTAAAAGGAGCTAATTTGAAGTTATATTACATTTTGTGCAATACCATGATAATTTAACAATGACTGTCTTACATTCTCAGATTCTGGCTTGGCATGCTGAATGAAAATGCATTATTCAAGTGTTTTGCCTATGGCCAAGTTTAAAGAAGATAATTATGATTCCAGGTATTTGAGGAGAAAAGAGGTCCAATTTTTTCCATCAAAAGTACAATAGGTGAGCTGTTACCTGGATTTGAACTATAAATCTCATATAAGAAAGAAAATGATGCATGCTTTCTAAAAAAAAAAAAAGTAACAATTCTGTCTCTACCAAGGTATGTAAAGATTCATAATTCAACCTAAAATATCTCTACAGCTGGCATATATTTACAAATTATGTCTTTCCACAAAAAATGTTTAGGTAAGAACTTCTGTTATCCTGATTCCATGAAGGCTCCATGTACTGGTGAGAAACAGATACTGAAGGGCGGGCTCACTCAAAACGTTGGCAGAAGGAGTAAAATACCTTTTACAGCCACGTGGAACTAGGTCAAGGACTCAGAATTTCCCTTTCACTGCTCCAGGTATCAATGCACATAACTAAAGAAGATGAGAAGAGTCATGCTCATACCGCCAGCCTAGCAAAATAGTCTCTGACTCATAAGAGTTCAGAGTTAAGTTTTTAATTTCCCACACCCATGTATAAATAATTCCTTGGCTTCTCCTAAGAGTATATTAGTCAGACTTTGGGAGATGAGAAGAAACAGTCATATGACAAGTTTTACTTAAGTTATAGAAGTTTTGTAAGAAAATACCTTATAAAAAAAAAAAGAAGGCCTGGCATAGTGATGCATACCTGTAGTCCTAGTACTTTGGAGGCTAAGGCAGGAGGATCACTGTGAGTTCAAAGACAGTCTTAAAATGATTTCTACTTTTCTCTTTATCTCTTTAAGTCCCTAAGCAATCTACTCTCTGATTAGTAAAGAGAGAGAGTCAAATGTGTTTTTTAAAAATGTACCTAATAAATCTTCTATGGCTTTTTAAAAATTAATTAATAGAAATGATCAAGCAAGTCATAAAAAATATGGAAAACATATTCATCATTATTAAAAAGTGAAAGAAGTCAGTCTTGAAAAGCTGCACTGTATATTATATGATTTCTATATAATATTTTGGAAGAGACAAAACTATAAAGAGAATAAAAAGATCAGGTCTGCCAAAGGTGAGAAGGAAGGGAAAATGAATAAGATGAACACAGATTTTTTTAGGGCAGTAAAAATACTCTTGTTAGATACTAGAAAAATGAATACATACCATTATACATTTGTTCAAACTCATATAATATAAAACACTAAAAACAAATTTTAATGTAAATTATAGACTCTGGATTGTGATAATGTATCATGTAGATTAATCATCTACTCTAGTAGATGTTACTAACAGGGAAGGATATGCATAGATAAGGCTGAGAAGCATACAGCAATTCCCTGTACCTTTCATTCACATTGTGAACCTAAAACTACTCTAAGCAATAGTCTATTAAAGGGAAAAACTCAAAGCCCAACACCATCGCTTACCCACATATTTGGGTAAACACCGCACGCACCTAAGAACCTGGAAACACAATGCAAACTCTTGTGTTACGTGAAAATATTGCTGTGTTTGAGGATTATCTTATTTTGGAGTTCTATATGAAATTCCTATATACTGGATTTTCTGTTAATAAAGGTCTACTATAGTAAGTTTAGATCATTCATGTGTTTACAAACAAAAGTATTCATTAGAAGTAACACAAAGTGAGCATATTTAAAGTCTGCTTTTCACACAAAGTCACATCTTCCAGGATCATTAACTCAGCCTCTGCCACCACACAGATAGAGAAGTTTATGCAACAAAATGGACATATAGGGGTCTTGGTGTCAGACTGACTCACATGTTAATTTCTATATGTTATCCACATGACATTAAAGAAATTATTCAATCTCTAAGAATCTCAATTTCCATTGACCAGTTAAACCTTACCTTGAGCACAGGGGCTAGGTATCAAATTTTTACACCCCCAGGATATTCTAATGTGAAGTCCAATTTGAAAACCTAAATCTAAATATTCCCAATGTGTCACAATGACCTCGAGAGTTTGTTAAACTTCAGGCTAACTTGGCACCACCTCCAAAGTGTCTGACTCTGATATGAAGTGAGCCATAAGATGTACATATCTCATAAATTCTACTTGAAGCTTCACATATTGAACTTTGAGACTATGACTATGAACTGCTAGATTACTTTTTATCCCCATTGCGTGGCTTCTATGCATCTCCAGGCATAACTTGCCTGAAGTCATTCAAAATCCCTTCTCTCCACTAACCTCTGGCAGTGGTAGTAATCCTCTATGCCCTTTGGATACTGTTATAATGATTATTTTTATCATGGCACCAAAATGAGGATGTCACATATTATTTGTTTACATTTTGCTCTTCCTAGTCTCAGTTCTGCAAAGGTGAAAATTATGCTGTATTCATTTTTGCATCCCTGGCTTTGAGGTAGGTAGATAGATGATAGATAGATAGATAGATAACCTGACATTAGCATCAGATCCATTTCCCTGAAAAAAATTAACTCAAATCATTGCTGATGTGCATCTATCAGTATGTTATTCGGACCTTTCAGTTTTTAAAGAAATGTATGGGGTGTTTTGCTTTGTAAAAAGAATGTATTTTTAGGGCTTTATTCTAGAGAATAGTTTCTCTGTACCTCAATCTGACACATCCTTTCTTCATCAGCCTACACACACTAAACGTGATAGCCACAAATACCTAACACTGACTGCAATGTCACTAAAAATACTTGATTTTCCAAACAAGGTTTCTCACTTCTTTTTTTTTTTTTACTCAGTGTGAAAACAGAAAGCAGCAGTGTGTGATTGGCCTTGTGGAGAGGCATCATCTGAGGAAGCACAAAAGAATATTTGAGTTCAGTCTAATGGATGCACTGCATTCACTGGATCAATGTCTGTGGTAGGGTTCCCTTGGTAAGGTGGAGGCAAAAACTGTGTTCACTGTCCTTGAACCTCAGTGTCTGTTTATAGTTTCTTATTGACTAAACTATGAACTCTTTGCTAGGAGGCCAAAAGCTGGCTATCCTTGCCATGATGCTATATCATCAGTCTTGTTTCTGCTTGTTCTGCATTTCCTTTAAGCATATTATTGCTAATGAGATAAAGGAACAAAAACACACAAGTATAAAGAAAAGAAAGAGAAAGGGGAGGAAGAGCAGAAATAAATAAATGAAGACTGTAACATTGAGTGTGTCAGTAAACTACTGAAAGCTCTGGAAAACAGTCTGGTTAAATGAGGTCTTGGTTACTAGGTCTCCAAAAGATCTTAAGGGACCTCTATCTTGATTTCATTGTTGTTGCTGTGTTTTTGAGTATTTATTACTGTGGTAGTTGGAGAGGAGGAGAATTCAGAATCAGCTGGTAGAAAAACCTAGATTATTTTTCCAGAGTGTAAGAAATTTTGAAAAGATGTCAGGAAAAGAGAAATGTCTGAAATAAAGTGTTAGGACAACAAAGAAAACTGTAGTGCTGTGGCAAACTCTTAAGAAAGAGAATTAAAGAAGACTCATACTTCCTCCAAGATTCAGGGAGAAAATATGAGTTTATCTGCTTGAAACCCTGCCTACTAAAATTTCCCCTAAAGAGCAATACATTCCTAATTTTCTTATGATTACTATTTTTCCATCTGCTTAATGAATCCTGTCTCTCAATCCCCAGGCAGGTTTTCCTAATCCTGATGATGCCCTCACCTGTAGCTTCAATCACTTACTTGGCAAGTGTTTTCCCCATGGTTTCTGTGTTTAAAACATTACAGTGATTAGAGAGCGCACACACACACACACACACACACACACACACACACACACACACAAATTCTGTCTCTCTCTTCACATAGCTTTAAGACTCTAAATGAACTAAAACCAAAAATGTGCTCTAAAAGCAAGACCAAGCTGGGTAAGTGACTCATGACTGTAATCATACTGTTCAGGAGTCCGTGGAAGGAGGATCACAAGTTCAAGGTCAGCCCAGGAAATTTAGCAAGCAATTTGATCGCCCCAAACACAAATTAAAAAGGTTTTAGATATAGCTCAGTGCCAAGACCCTGAGATCAACCCTCAGCACTGCAGAATAAGAAATAAATAATTTTTAAAAATAATAGCTACAGAGAGCTTCCAGAAAGATGGCAGAACAGTAAGCAACAAAGTAAACAGCCTCTCTGAGAGATACAGTCCAGATACTGGAATATAGCATCATGGGGAAGACAAGAAGGAAAGAAGTGGGTCCCCTGGACCCAGGAAGAATCTAAAGTGAGAATCGAAGCCCACAGAAAGAGTAAAAAGAAAAATTTAAATGAAGAAGAAGGCAGTAGCTGGCGGCACCCTGCCAGACCTGCTGTGCAAAAGGAGTTGTTGGAATCTGGGGACACATGATCAAAGTGATGTGGCTTCTATGACCCTGGAGGCCTCTGCAGAAAGAGACAGCATTGAAAGATAGTAGCAGTGGATGGGAACAGCAGACCTGGAAGACTGAACTGGCTGGCGGTGAGAGCAGAGGACTTGGTCCTCCCATGGGAGAGATAAATTGCCTGGGAACCATTTTGGATTTGGGCCACATAAGCCTAGAACCAGAAATGCTGCTGGCTTCCTCCAGCAGCTCCTAGCTGAGCACAGACCTATGGAAATTGCTCAAACTGAGCCCTGCCCTGATACTAGGGGCCATCTCAGAGGTTCCTGCAGGTAGTCAGCTTGGTCTGGAGGCAGTCACTGGCCCTGCCCCTGCACACTCTCCAGGGATGGTAGTGGAGGATCACCACTGGTGACCAGCCCAGGTATGCAGGCAGTGGCCATCCCTGTCCCCACACACTCCACCAGCCATTGGGGAGCCAACACAGGCTGGGAAAAGCAGCAGACAACCCTGCACCAGCACACCTAATGGCCACAATCAGATATTCATAGCCAGCACTGACTAGAAGAACCAAAGAGAAATCATAGCCAATGCAGGAAGTGCCTGGGACCCCAGTACCCATTTGTCCAGAAGAACCCAGGAATATGTCAAGATGAAGAAGCAAAAGGCAGTCTCTGGCCTCCAATTCAAGCAGAGCAAGTCCAGGAGATGTAAACACAGAAGCTATCAGGAGTCACACAACTGAAGTTTCTGAGGTGATGGCAACCTAAGTAAAGGAACAACTTCATGGGGCTATAAAAGAAATTAGAACAGAAATACTAACTCAATTAAAAGAAGAAATAAAAAAACATAATAAAAGAATTGTTAAAGACATAGATAAAAAAATTGAGGAGCATAGGAAAATGAGGGAAACCTTGAATGAACAATACAAAGAAGATTTAGAATACATGAAACAAATTCAAAGAGATACCCAGGAAATTAAAAACTCCACTGAAAACTGGCAAAACCACTTGAAAGAAACTGAAGATAGATTCTCAAACCTTGAAGACAGGTTTGCAGCTTGTGATCACAAAAGGAAAGATCTCTTAAAAATGACAAGGAACCTGGAAGTAACAATTGAATGGCTGCAAGACAACCCAAACAAACATAACTTAAGAATAAAAGGTGTGAGTGAAAAAGCAGGGGTCAAAACAAATGACATTGAAAGTCTATTTACAGAAATAATATCAGAAAATTTCCCAAGCATAGGAAAAGGAAGTGACATTCAGATAAGTGAAGCATAATGAACTACAGCTAGCCATAACAAAAATAAATCCACACCCAGATATGTAATAATCAAGATCCCAGAAACTCAACACAAGAATAGAATATTAAAAGCTATTAGAGAAAAGAAACAGATCACCTCTAAAGGAAAACCCATCAGAATCATGACAGATTTCTCAACACAAACCATCAAGTCAAGAAGTTTGGAGTGAAGTATTTCAAGTCCTGAAAGAAAACAACTTCTAATCCAGATTGATGTACCCTGAAAAACTCTTTCAAAATTAATGGAGAAACAAGATACTTCCATGACAAAGAACAACTGAAGGAACTCATGACCACCAAACCAACACTTCAAAGAATACTGAAGGACATTCTAGAGAGAGATAAAAAAAGGCCACAGCTCCAGAAACAGTGGCAGAGGGGTATCACTGAGTGGGGCAGACAATTGAATGGAGAGTAAAAGTAGGCAGCCAATGGCAGGAAAATCGCATGGCAGAGACGAGGCAGTGCATGTTGGCCATTGACATTAATGTAGATGGCCTCAATTCACCAATAAAAGGAAACATAGGTAAAGTGGATCACGAGACAGGATCCATCAATATGCTTTATACATGAAACACATTTAACTTGAAAGGGGGTTCTTAGACCGAAAATCAAAGGAGAGTGATCAGTGCTCTATGTGACAGGGAACCAGAAAGAAGTGGGGGTAGCATGCCCATTAGCTGCAGAGTGGAAAAGAAAGACATGACATTTTTATACAATGGAAAGCTACTCAGCTATAAAGAAAGATAACCTCAATGCTCTTGTAAGTAAATGGATACAACTTAAATTATGCTCATGGATGAAATGACTCAGAGTCACATGGGCAAACATCGTGTTGTTTCACTAGTACAAAAAACTAAAGGAATTGGTAGGATTCAAAATACACAATACATATTGTGAAAGTGAAAGGGGAGGAAGAAGTGTGTAAAAAGGGAAGGCAGCGGCCATTGTCAACCTATTGTCATGATTTGAATCCTGTATTGTTTCCGTTGTTTTCTTTAGTTTGGTTTTATTCTGTTTGTTTATCTAATTTTATTATATTTGATGGCATAGACAGCTATTTCAAAGATAACAAAATACAAGCTGGGCGTGGTGGCACATGCCTTTAATCCTAGCACCTGGGAGGCTGAGGCAGGAGGATCGTTGTGAGTTCAAGACCAGCCTGGGCTACAAAGTGAGTTCAAGGCCAGCCTGAA
>RJWM01051023.1:0-10565 GCA_004363535.1 Dasyprocta punctata
ATATCAGATTTCCTCTAAATTCCCTTTTGTCTGGCTTATCTCCACAAAAATGGATATTGAACATTACACTAATGATTTCCTTCTTGTCTGATAATGAATCCATACTCATTTTTCATCTTGACTACTCTGAAGAATGTGACACTGACATAGGGTGTTATGGTCTTCAAATTCTCTGGTTTATTGAACTCGGAGATCCTGAAATTTCTTGATTTTATTCCCAGCTTTTGAACTGCTCAGATTCCTTTTCTAATGATTCTCTTCCTTTGATTACTCATTAATTTCCTCAGGGTTTGAGAGCTTTCCATTTGAACCTATTTCATTGTCCTCTTTCAAATGCTGAAACAATCTTGTCTCATCATTTTACTTACCATCTAAAGGCATTCCAGTCCGTGTCTGCATCTGTGACTTCTCCCCCAAGTCTTACTTTCTTATTCCTATCTTGCAAATTTATGAAAAATTTTAGATATTAGAGCAAAATAATGCCTAAAAGTATATTCAGGGTTGTGTGGGGCTCTTTGTTTGATAAGGTAAAGAGGAAGAACTCACAGTTTTCTGACATAAATAAAATAAAAAGGTAAAGAGACTACCTTCTATTTTGTTCAGTATACCACAAAGAAGACAAGAATACATTTGGAATTCAGACAAGTATGGAAAAGTGCTCCAAAGTGTAAATGATCTCTTCCAACTTCTGGTTCTGCTCGCCCATCAGACTGCTTCCTGCTATATATGAAATATTTGAGGATCTGAGGAATCTTTAAATACCAACTTTTCCCCCATTCAATTTCTGAAACCACTGAAAACTAAGAGGACCAAGACAGCAAATGGAATAGCAAAATATCAACTTCAGTGCTACAAAGACTTGGTAGGATGTGGTACATATTGTGAAAGACAAAGATGAGCCTGTTAATTTCCTATTATTTTGTTTTGATATTTTGCATCATTTTTATCCTTCTTTTGGTTTTAAAATAAAGACAAATAATTTTTTTTAAAAAAATGAGCTTGCTAACACTTGCCTGGAACTGCTACACATGAAAAAGTCTATGTTAAGGGAAAATGCAAATTTTTGATTTTGCTTTAAAGAGTTGCTTTCTGGTGAAAGAAAAGGAAGAAATTTTCCATTTCCCTCTTAGAGTATTCACTTTAGAAATTATTAATTTGAGTAAATAAATGTAAATCTTTTGAAAAAATAAAATTCCCAGTAGCTTTACAGCTAAGCACCTGTTGACCACTACTTTGAAAGGTATTCATCAAGAAAGACAGCACGCTGACCTCATTCTCCAGTTCCTGAAGGAAAGTAGCAGTATAATTTAAGTCTAACAACTGAGGTAGGAGACATGCTTAGGAATCTAATAACTAAGAGTGAACATTTTGCTCCTAGTTGCAAAACTATCTCTATTACAAAAGTATGAAAATTTGATTTTTTCCTTTAGAAAATTAACATAGATGGCTGCCCAACTACCAAATAAATTTAGAAGAAAATTTATGTGATAAATGATTCTGTCATATTCCCTTACTTCAACACTTAATTATTTACCTTGAAGCACATATGTAGCAGACTGTATATACTTAAATGTATAAAGGATTTGTTTCCATCTTTGCAGCTTATTATTGGGATGATTGTGATGTTTGACACATTTTGATGCTTACTCGATAATAAAGTACAGTGGTGCCTTCGTTCAATAATTTAATTCATTCCAGGAATCTGGGGAAGATGGTCTCAGTCCTGTTAGTTATCCAATGTGGAATTTAGAACAGAAGCAAAAAATTGCCAACTGCTTCTGTTTATGAACCAAATTATTAACAAACAGAGTGTTTATAAACCAATGTGTTACTTCAGTTGCTTTCTCTCCATGTTTAGCCATTTCTGAATTGAAAGAACATTTTATTTAAAAATCACATTTCTCCTAAATTCTCCAGACCAAATATGTTTTCCCAAGTTATTGTCACTCACTAGTTACAGTGAAGGAAAACTAAAAAAAATAAATAAAACAAAGAAAGATGCCCACAGAGTCCTAGATGTGTCATTACTTTCTTATATCAAATTAAGAAAAACCGACAATGTCCTCTACTGTTGAACTATGGGGCAGGAATAAAGACTAGGGAAATATTACAGCAATATGTGGGTTCATTATTATGGAAAACATGGTATTCATGGAAATAAAATTTACCCATGAGTCTAATCAAATGACCAAATAGTACTACACTAAACTTTTGTAAATAAAAAGAATGAATTGTTGAAGATTTATTCTTCCCTCATCTTTTTCATTTACTTTATTTCTATATCCTACTCCTAGACTTAAATTTCATTCCTAATTTTGCCTTAAACCCTTGGCTATTCTTCACTCAAAGGAATTCTCAGCTTTTCTCTTTTCCTGCTTCAGTATCACAAAAACATTCATGTAGGTCACTAAATACCTCAAATATGCATAATGCATATTTTGTATATCTCCACTACCTGCTCAAAATAACTGGTATGGAAATTAATGAAAACTACCTAAATAAGTGCAGGAAATTTCTCTTTATCTAGTATTGCCTATATCAAGGGAGATGACCACTGTTACTTGTGTTTGATGAAACTCAAAGAAAATCAGAGGAAGGGTAGGGCTTTGAGGTGAAGAAAGAGAAAGACTTCAGTTCTGCCTAGGTTGAAAGTGGTTGGCATAGAAAAGAAGGAGTCATAGGAGGGCATCCTGCATGATATTGTAGGGGAACCTATTTGATGTGATCTGGTTCATCATAAATTGGAAGCCAATTTTTGTAACAA
Organism: Dasyprocta punctata; assembly: GCA_004363535.1. Classification (NCBI taxonomy): domain Eukaryota; kingdom Metazoa; phylum Chordata; class Mammalia; order Rodentia; family Dasyproctidae; genus Dasyprocta; species Dasyprocta punctata. The sequence continues at coordinate 2,765 of RJWM01051023.1, forward strand.
ATGTTAGGTAACCTGATTTTTTGCTGATGAAATGCTGGTCCTCTGGGGCTGATTACTGTAGAGAATGTGATTTTCCTTCCTCAGGCTGGTGCTGTAGGTTGTGAATCTGAGTTCTGTTTTATTAAACAGTCTGGTCAATGCCTGTCTATTCTGTCTCAATTCAGCTCACTTTTCGTTTCTAGTGTTAATGCAACAGATACAGTTAGACTGGCGTTCCTCTGACCTGCAAACAATACCAACTTCAGGGGTTAGTTTGTTTCAGTTATTCCCTTCTCCCTTAAGGATTTCCCCCATCTGTCATGATTACTCAATTCCTATTGAATTCCTACAAACCAACTCAGGAGACAACATTGTCATTAGAGTCCCCTCTGCTCTCTTAATTAAATATCAGTTCTCTAACTCTAAAACCTTCAAATTTTACTTATGTTTCTATTATCAATTTCTACAGAACATATCATCTTGCCTTGTTAAAAGTTGTTCTTCTTTCTAACTTTTTTGTTGAAGATCAGGATTCAAATCTCAGAGTCATTTTGTTTGTGACACCATCAAGTGATGTTAGATAATAATTCTGTCACTTATTAGTTCTGTAGCTTTACACATTGAATCTTGTTTTCCTAATGTATAGAAAGGGAAATACTACTGAAAATTAAAAGAGAAAATATGTCAGTGTTCTTGCCAACCAAAAAATATTTTTACTTTGCTTTCATATTTACCTTATTATGTAATGTTAAAATACTGCTCATAGTAGCCCAGCACGGTAGAACACACCTGTCATCCCAGTACTTGGGAAGTTCAGGGGGAGGATTATTAGAGTTCAAGGTGAACATCTAATTTTTTTAAATTAAGAAACCTTGTAGCAGATGAGAGTAATTTTAATAATTTAGATAATAAGTTTTGGACCTTGGTCATCTGAAAGTATAATATTATAAATGCAAATAATAATGAGCATTTTACTTATCTTTCAAGAAGAGATCTGTTTAAGATTCAAATATAGAGGAAGTTTTATTTGTTGAAGATATTTCTGTGCTTGTAATTAATCGCAATTTGGAATGTCACTGGTTTTTATAACCACTGATAAAAACTCAAATGTCTTTTTAAAAACAAATTCTTGAAATGAAAAGAGAAAAGAAATGCAAATGTTTGTTTCTAAGGAAAATACTGCATCACATTTAGAAATAGATGCATTTTAAGATGAGATTTAAGAATTCTAGTTGTAGATTTGTTGTGAACATGAATGTGACTCTAAAGATCTACTTTTAAATATAGTATAAATATAGAACTTAGTCTCAATAACACAACATACAAGACAAATGCCATTTATTGAAGCTATGACAAGATTAATATGATCTGTTTATACCATTCTAACTTTACATTGAGTGTTTTAAAATTTTAGTGTCAGTGAAAAATACCATTTTGAAAGTTTTGAAAATTCCCTTCCTTTCTCCAAGGAAGATAAAAACTTTTTACATTTTGAATAGTAGCTTATCTGATTTACATTCCCAATCTCTCCGTGGTTTTGTCTAAACAAAAGACAACAGTATTCTATGAAATAATGATAAAACAACATGATACTCATAAAATATCTAAACTATCAGAAAACAAATGTAGCCTTATGATCATTTTTAAAGAGGAAAGGAGACAAGGAAGAAGAGGAAAAGAAGGAAGATTGTGAACAAGAAACCTAATAATATTATAATCTTGAGAAAGGGTTCATTCATTTCAAGATTCTGGGATTCAGATGTGTAGACACAAAGTTTTTAAAATACAGGCATAGTAAAGGTTAGAAGCAGAGACCAGAAGCAGTTGCAAAGAAGAGCTAAGATGCCTGGAGCCAGTGTTAGAGACCAGGTAAGAGACACAGAGTTCAGATCAAAGAAGAACGGGCAGATGTATACTGACAACAGACTTGAAGTTATTTAATAATTTTAGCAAAAGTATTTTAATCAATTATGACAGACTTCTTCATGTCATTTTAAAGCTGTGTTTGAGAGAATAGCTCCCACTTAAAACTATCATTTCATGTCTTTTTGTGAAGAAATACGCAATTTTGTTACTGCATGATAAATTCAAAGGGCATAATACAGGCTCTTGTGTACAGTGAGCTATGCCTTGGAAATGCACACCCAGTGGCAAGTGGAAAGCAGCTGCATTTATTGAAGATCATGGGAAGTTGTTCTTAGTGGTTGTACAAGTCCATTTTGACAAAAGATATTGATATAGGAAAAATTCCCCCAAATGATATGGGGGAATGAAACTCCCAACCTACTATACTTCTGGCGCGAGTTCATGTTCTCTAAAATCGAAGAATGAATTTTAGGAACAACGGAGGGTAAGAGCAGAATATATTTATTGAGAGAAAGAAAGCTCCTGTCTGAGGGACAGAAGGGGGCCCGAGCGGGTTGCCAAAGACTCTGTCATTTTTAGGGACTTTTATACAGTAAAACCATGAGGTTAGACGGGTCCAAGGCGGGGAAAATGGGAACCTGCAAGGTAGGCGTAAGGTGGGACATAACTACAGTTAATCAATAAGACTAACTGCTCAGGTAAAATTGATTAAATCAGGGACAAATGAGGAAAGGAGTCACGTAGTAAGCGGGGATGCTTAACAGCAGTGACTCTTTCTGTAGGGGGTTGAGATGCTGACTCCTGACTTCCTCAGAGTGATAGAGAACTATTTGGACTGTTGACCCTTAGGATGCAGTTGTATTTGTTCTGCTCCTTGTCTCAATATCTGGCCCACAGCAGGAGGTGCCTGTCTCCTCAAAGGTTACAAGGTATCTGAACTTCTGCACTGGCTCCTTTGAGGGCCTAGCCCTATCTGACTGCCTATAATATTTTGGCTAACTCAGTTTTCCTATAACAATATGTCATCACAGAAAAGTGGTGCCAGGGCAACAGGAAAGAAAAAGTACTGTACACTAGGCACAGCACAAGGCACACAGCAGAAGCCCCAGATAAATAAGGCTTTCAGCATTTAGAGTATATGCATCTCAGCCCAGGTGCTTCCCTGAATCTCCACATACAGTTGACAGGGTGCTGTGTCAGCTCAACAGCTCTCAGCATGCACACCTCCCCCAGAATTCACTCTGATCTTAATTACGTGCATGGAACGTGGTGCCTGTTTATGAGCCCTTAATGAGAAGGGAGAAGAGTTAAAGTTACTGAAGGTCAGGTTGGGAGATCCAATGAGCATGTGCTGTAATCTAGAGCACCAGTGAATACATGAGTTTTTATAATATAATGAAAATTACATCGTGTGTCCCACCTCTCTTAAAGACGATTGATAAAGGAATGGCTCTAGGGTGCTGTTTGAAAGTAAATGGGTGGGAGGGGGTGACTTTCTCAGCTGTATTGTTTCCATCTGTATTAGTTTTACTCCTTGAATTCAAAATAATTCTCAATATGGATTAATTGAAATTTAAATTCCATTATATAAAAAATTTTTATGTTTTTAAAAAATCAGAATTTGCTGCAGTTCCCCAGGTTGTAATAATGGAAGTAATTAGCTGTGTGTCCCATTTCCTTTCTTTTCCGTACATATATATCCATATTAGTTATCATGCCACTGATAAATACTTGCACTTATTATTAATGTGTTCAATAAATAATTTTATTTTGGTTTTTTCCAAAGTATTTGGTTAGAAAATTATTCGAATCTAAAATATTTTAAATGTCTTATTCAAATTCTCTTCTCTGATCTTGCAAAATACTTACAGCTCAAAATCAGTTAAGCATCTTTGCCTGACATTTTTCTTTCAAAAGGAAATTAGAAGTAATCAATCATGATAGCCTGAGGGAGTTTCCAATGAAAAGAGTCATTTGAATATCTGACTTCTAGGCTTCACCTCCTAATTTCTTATGAAAATGTATTTTCCTTTTTGTAAAAGAAAATGAGTGGGAAAAAAAGGCATTGTCAATATAAACTTTTAATGAATCTATTTATAAAAGAGCTATGCTCCATTTTGATTTTAAGTTTAGAATTACATTAAACATGATTTATACTAGCTACTTTCCAGCATTTTTCTTTGTTTTCCTAGTTTTGTTTTTAATTTAGAGTATTTTAACATAGATGTATAATGTCTTGTCCAAAGAAAATCATAAGGACCCATCAAATACTTATCATTGCCCATATCCTCACTGAGGTTTTATCTCCTAGTAAGAGATAAGTATGAAAAGATTCCATAACTCCTTGAACATATTCAACAACTGATAATAAAATAGTGTTTAAAGCCCTCATTGAATCTGATAATTGTTAATTTTGTGGGAAACTGTGGTCCTGTCTTTTCTATCAAAGGTTATAAGCCAGAGCACCTCCGCTTTGGACTCTAGTACACCCTAGGTTGCCCTTTTCTACTCTTTATGTCACAGTTAGGGAAAATGTCTGCTTAGTTTAAGTTCTGGGAACAGAGTTACAGACCAAGATACCTTATCAATGGCCAAGGACTTTCTATTCCCCACACTCTCTCCCCTCCCACTCTTCTTTTCCCTCAGCAAACCTTCAGATCCTCCCAATGCACTGCTTAAACTAGCCAACCTTGTTATAATTCAATCAGGGAATTTAAGGGATAGATATTTCCCACGTGTCTGAAGGTTTAACCCTCCCCCAACTGCCACTGGGTGCACCTGCTGCCTTGTGTCAGGGTTTTTTTCTGCAGAAATAAAAATTAACTTTGCCTTATTAGGATTTCTTGCTGTCTGAGTGCATTCTTTTTCTGCCAACAACTTGAGTCTGGGGACTTATTTCCAACAATCTGGGCCCCCAGTGTGGGACCACAGCCCATTAGGTCTGTCCATACCACAGACAAGCTATATACAAATTTAATTATTCCAATGTAGATTGCTCCAGCAGAGGACTCTTTATGGGAAAAGATTGAGATTGGCATGAGATTTCCTTTTTAGGGTTTTCTGACAATACCCTGACCTCAAAAACCTTATCCAATGTTACATGGTCAGGTAGGGGCCTCAATTCTCCCATTCCCAGACTCATCACCAATGACAAAGTTGGACCCATATTTTATGGAAATAAGCCATGCCTTTTCAGGCCAGGTGGCTGCAGACTGGGCATCCGCAGCTGGTAGATAGAGGAAAAGTTAAAGTGGTATTACAAAGTCATAGGTATATAAGGTAAACATGTGTTTATGATCATCGTATACTGTGATAAAAAATATAGAGTGGCAACAAACATTTTTCTCATGTACTAATTGTTATCTACACATTGTATCATATCTGAGCATCTTTCTAGGGACTCCACAATAGTGATCATGAGCAAGACACCCAGAATTTGGCTTCCAGTCAATCTAACACAGTCTTGGTATCATTCACCTACTTCCCTCTTGGCAAAAGCCTTAATTAAAAGATTTAACAATCAGACCAAGAGGATGCTTGGATTGATTATTGCAGAAATTGCTTCCATAGTACTTTTGATAGTCAGCATAGCTATTGACTCCAAAGCATGAGCTCATGTAGGACAAACTGTTCACTTTATAGATAATTAGACAAAAACTATGGATTACACCTAAAAAAAAAATCAGTGAAAAATAGAGATAAACTTACAAACCCAAGTAAGCATTCCAAAAACTTCAGTCCTTTGGATGGAAGATCTAATTAAAAGTTTACAATCGTAACAGGATTTAAAGTGTCATTGTAACATGACTTGCTTTTGTATCAACTCATTACCATAAAACAAAAGTCTACATCCTTGGAGAATGATCAAAAAACATATACAAAGAGCAATCTCTCAAAATATCACTATGGATATAGATGCTCTTCAGAGACTAGGGCTATGTCACAACAGATAGCTAAATTTGATACCCAAATTACAGATTGGGTAAGTTTCCTGATAGCATGAAACAATTAAATCCATGTACATATCTCAAGGCTCACTTTTGGTTTGATATCAGAGTTAGTGTGTTCCTTCTTTTAGTTATAATTCTTCACATTAAAGTCTGTCATAGAGGATTCACAACCCAAAAGCAGCTAGAGGCCATACAGCCATGACTGATCCTCCTCCAGCTCCTTCAAAAAAACCAGGAAGGTGACTGGGCATTTAACTCAGTGGTGTAAGTAACTGCCTGGCAAAAGCAAGGTTGTGAGTTTGATCCTGGTACCCCGGTACCACCAAAAAAAAAAATAAATAAAAACAAGAGACAACTGTAGAAGACCACGTGGATGACTCTCCTTGAATACAAAACAATTACCTCCAATTACCTCCTCTTTAGCTACCTGTGGCCCTATCTCCATTTACTGATATGTACAGAGCTGGCTAAATTATTTCTTTTTCCCTTCAACTGGCTCTAAGCAATGTAAGTAGGACTAGCTGAGGGATTAATGTGTAATCTCTGATGCCAAGGAGACAGCCCTGTTTCAGTATCTCCCTCTAAAAGGTTGAGCACAGCAGCATAACAGAGCAAATGCTCCAAAAATCTCAATTGAGATCAAGCCTCGGAATAAGACACTATTACTTCCCAGGGCAAAAAAAAAAGTTTGAACATCAAAATTAAAGCACCAGCCCCCTAAACATTAAATGCTACCTCAATTGTGTCATGCAGTTTGGTTTTTCTGCATATCCTTCTCTGCATATTGCAGAAGTGCTTTCTGGCCACCTAGCTGGCTCAACTCACATTCATCTTATAATTCCTGCCATTCTCACCATCACTCATCCTCAAGGCACTCCCTTTTTCACAAATTAATAAATTCTGAGTTAGGCCTTGGGTCAAGGACTTTGTTCCATAAACCCTCATCTGGGCCAGACTCAGGACCCCGTGGCTGCCCGTAATTGCAAATATGTCTTAGTGTCTTTATTCTCACCACGAGTTGCACTAGAGGTGATAGATTAAAATTAACTCATCAAGATTCCAATAATGTTTCCATGGAATTAAAAATGTAAGCTTCCCAGACTGCAAGGAGGATGGGAAAATGAATTTCTATACCCTTGTACTGATGTTAAGGACATAGAACAACAGTGCATGGAGGAAAAGCAAAATCAAAGTTCAGATACTAAAATATTGCCAAAAACCCCCAGCCTTGCCCCATCCTTTTCCTTGCCCCAGTGCAGATCTGACAAGGACTGGGTATGTCAGTTGTTGACTGAATTCATTAATGATAAAGATCAGAGTCTCAGGAGGAGATAAATTACATCCTATGTTGATGACCAAGAGCCAGTTGTCCTCTTTCCTCCAAAAACAAAAACATACTCAGGGACTTAATAAGAAATGAGAGAATTCCCCTCCCATCCCTCTTCCACATGGGACCGTCTAGAGTCCGTGTCTCCCAGCCTATAACCTCCAACACTCTGGACCAGTGGTGCTGCCTCAACAGGAGCCAGCACCAGCAAGGAGGATCTGACCCCTCAGGCAATAGCCACAGCTGAACAAGTGGAAAAGAAAAAAAAAAGCACAACTCCTCACATTCCAGTAAAAACCAGGGTTCAATCCTAAAATATTCATGCTGTGGCCTGACAGCCAACCCAGAGTCACAGTGAGATCCCATTGTTATGAATCTTAGCTAATTGGTAAATTTATTTTTGGCATCCAATTTAAGTTGGTATTTTTGTTTAATATGCTTGAAACAGTTCTTGTGCACTGTAAATCCTTCCACTGAAATTACAGGGATAACTTGCTCTTCTCTGCTTTCTGCTGGTGTTAGGATAAGAGTACTGATTAAAGGTTACTTGAAAACCTATTGGCAGTCAGCAAAATTTTAAAAATCTAGCAATCTGAGATGGGAGAGAGAGAGACAGAAAGAGAGAGAGAGACAGAGACAGAGACAGAGAGACAGAGACAGAGAGACAGACAGAGACAGA
>RJWM01051024.1:0-10559 GCA_004363535.1 Dasyprocta punctata
GAGCTTTGTTTCCATGTTTTCCTTCTTTTCCTGTGTCACTGTTTTCTACACGGCTGGTAGAGCATTTCTTCCCAGCCCTGGGGGTTGTGTCTCTGTCCCCCCAGGAGTGGGAGGAGCGGCGAAGACAGAACATTGAGAAGATGAACGAGGAGATGGAGAAGATTGCAGAGTATGAGCGCAACCAGCGGGTCAGTGCTGCAGGCGGCATGCGGAGGGCACAGCCCCCTACCCCCTGGGACCCTGCCAACTCTGCCATGTGCCCACAGGAAGGGGTGCTGGAGCCTAACCCCGTGCGGAACTTCTTGGATGACCCCCGGCGACGCAGTGGACCCCTGGAGGAGCCAGAGCGGGACCGCCGGGAGGGCAGCCGCCGGCATGGGCGCAACTGGGGGGGCCCTGACTTTGAGCGAGTGCGCTGTGGCCTCGAACACGAGCGGCAGGTGGGTGCTGGCAGCTGGGTCCCTGCTCCATCTTTTCATGGGCTAAGTACAGACTGCTAGGCCCCCTAGGGACCGAGACAGGCCAGTTCTTGCATTTCGTGCTGGGATCAGTGTTCTCATTATTCCCGTGGTGTTGGGTATTGGACCTAGGGCCTTTGCACCGAGCTACCTTTTGCCCTTTGAGACAGGGTCTTGCCAAGCTGCTAAATTGCCCAGGGTGGGCTTAAATTTTGAATCTTTCTGCCTCAGCTTCCCAGGCAACTGGGATTACAGACCTGTGCCACCAAGCCTGGGTTTTATTTTGTTTTTGTTTTATGTTTGTGGTCTACCACTGGGGCACACCCCCAGGACCTAGGTGCTGGGGGTAAAAGTTGTAAAGCAAACCCTTCCCTGGTAAACTTTCTTTTGGGAGGTAGATTGATGAAAATCTAGTAAGAGGCCAGGTGACCCACGTCACCATAAGAGCCCAGGAGGAGGAACTAGGGATGCAGTTGAAGAGAGAGGGAGAGGCTGTCCCAGTCCAGCTGCTTGTCACCACCTCCCAGTGACCTTGAGCCAGTGGCCCCACTCTGCATTTTGGGGGCAGGCCTGCCACGCAGGGAACAGGACCCTGACTGTCTGTGGCTGGGGCAGGGCCGCCGTGCCAGCCTGAGCGGTGCTGGCGACATGACGATGTCCATGACGGGCCGGGAGCGGTCAGAGTACCTGCGCTGGAAGCAGGAGAGGGAGAAGATTGACCAGGAGCGGCTGCAGCGGCACCGCAAGCCCACTGGCCAGTGGCGACGCGAGTGGGATGCAGAGAAGACTGAGGGCATGTGAGTCCCCCCTTGCCTCTCTCCTCACCCTGGGTGTCAGTGCTGGCTGGCTAGTGTGCCAGGTCCTGGTGAGAGCCTGCCTTTGCCACAAGCCTAATCTGCCAGGCTGGACACTGAGCTGTGATCCTGTCAGCTCGGCTCCTTGATACAGGTAGCGCTCAGGTGCACTGAGATAGAAGTCTTCCACAGCCACAGCGCCAGTCAGGGTGTAGGTGTGTGGGAGGTGGTGTGACCCTAGGGCACCCATCGTTGCAGACTGCCTTTGTCAGCCCCGCTGCAGTGCTTTGCCTGACTGTAGAGGTTGGTCCTCACCCTGACACCACAGTGATGCATTCGCCCACGTGTGCATCGTGGGTCCAGGCCAAGGGGCAGCTGCCCAGGGAGACCCTGTCCTGGTGCCATCAGAGGCACAGTGGGCTAGCAGATCCCACCTGTTTCTCAGCCAGGTGGGAAGTGGGCTCTGCCCCCTCCTGTGTTTCAGGACAGCCCCATGACTGCGACTGTGACAGGTCATCAGCAGTGAAGGGGCCTTCGCAGCCTCCCTGTGTGTCCCTTTGACCTGGAACCCAGACCTCTGAGCTTCCCTCCAGGCCTTGTCACATCTTGTGTCATTGTCATTTTCAACCTTGACCGTGTCACTTTTGAGTCATAGGAAACACCCAGTCAAACTTAAAGGGCATCATTGTGTTGTTGTGGTGAGGACCAACTTCCTTAGCTATTGTAGAAGGTTCTGGAAGAGCCAGTGAATGGCAGTTTTAGGTGCTATCCCACCCCATCCTTCGCTGTGTTGCAGTTTTCATGCACCTATAGCCCTCTTGAGGGCAGCTGAGACAGGGTCTCCCTTTGTGGCCCAGGCTGGCTTCAAACTCACGGAAATCCTCTTGTCTCAGCTTCCAGAGTGCTGGGATCACAGCCCTGTGCCAGCACGCCTGGTGTATGTAGCCCTTTTCCAGTTGGCGCTGGTAAAAGAAAAGGTTTCTGACCATATATCTGGTGGCTGGGAGCATTTTGTTTGGGTCATAAGTGCAGCTGTGAGAATTATTTTACACAGGTACAATACAGGGGTTTTCTAAAGCTGGGCTTTGTTTTTAGTGTTAAGAACTAGGAAATTGAGGGACCGGGGATATAACTCAGTGGCATAAGCTCCTGCCTGGCAAGTGTGAGGTCATGAGTTCGATCCCCAGTACCAAAAAAAATTAAGAACTAGGAAATTGTTCTTTGTGTCTCAAAAGCAGTCTACACCAAGTCTAACACACTGGTGCATTGATTCCATCAGTAAACGTTTACTGAGGCTCATCCGTGTGTCAAGGAAGGTTCCAGGTGGGGGGTGCAGCTGTGAACAAAATGATCCTGCCTTTACGGAACTCGGCGTCCACTGGGCAAGATGAGCAATGAGTAGCTGGGATTTCAGGTCATAAACAAGGCAGAGGAGGGCCATGGGCCTAGGGATTATCAGTTTGGACTTAGATGATACAGGGATTGTGTGCAGTGGTTCAAGAATGGGTGCCTTTGAGCTAAGTGAGGTCGGAGGGATGCGACAGCGAGCTACAAGTGGTGGTGTCTGGAGAATGTTCTGGAAGCAGGTGCAGAGGCCCTGAGGCAGGAGTTAGGTGTGATGGGAAGAGACAGGAAGCGAGGGCAGCTAGGCTATCTTTTGTAAAGGTATGGGGTAACTCACCAAATTTTTAGTTTTGGGGCCTAATTCTACTTTTTTTCTGTTTATCCCTCTGATGTTAAATTTACTGCTCACCCACCAGCGGATTCTATTGTACCTGGTGACCCGGTGGGCTGGCTTCTCTGATCTGATCTCTGACCCTGGCCTCCCCCCCCCCCCGTTCCCCTGCACCCCCTTCTCTTTCCCAGGTTCAAGGATGGCCCAGCCCCTGCCCAGGAACCAGCCCATCACTATGGTGAGTGGTGGTCTCACTCACACTGGGGCGCAGCAGCAGCCTGGGCTGGGTACTGGGCTGGGGAGGTGGTCTGTGCGACGCCCGCTTCCCCCAACTCATGGCTACCATTGCCAGGAGATGACAAGGCCTGGGCCCGGCCCCCCAAACCTCCCACTTTTGGGGAATTCCTGTCGAAGCACAGAGCTGAGGTCAGCAGTCGTCGGCGAAGAAAGAACAGCCGACCCCAGCCCAAGGCAGCCCCCCGGGCCTACAGGTGAGGCGCCCTCCCCTTTGTCCATTGCTGCCCTCATGCGACTTGCTAATGTGCAGGTGTAGCCATCTGTCTTGGCTCTGTCTCTTGGGTACTTAGCTTTGGGGTTGGGGTCTGGATCTTGGCGTAACCCCTGTTCTCTTCTACCCCGGCTTCCATCTCTGCTTCTTCCTCCTGGGCCCTTCTGTCTGCCCTGCCCTCTGACGTGGGGATTCATGTCCACAGCCCACAGCCCCTACCCCTGTGCAGCATGCTGGGGGCATCAGGAGGTAGGAGACCCCTTGTTCCTGTTCACCCCCACCAACCCTCACCCTGTTCCTCTGCCCTCAGCGACCATGATGACCGCTGGGAGGCGAAAGAGGAGGCAGTGTCCCCAGCCTCCGAGGCCCCGAAGCTGGAGAAGACGCCAGTGCAGGTAGGGCAGGTGGAGAGTGGCAACACCCAGGGCTGCAGCCCTTCGCTGACCTGCTTTTGTGCCTCCAGCTTCCAGAGACCCCAGCCCCTGCCCACCAGCCTCCCGAGGACGAGGGGGAGGAGGACGAAGAATGGGAGGACGTGAGTGAGGACGTGACTGAGGACGAGGACGAGGAGGAGGGGGACTTGGAAGAGGAAGAAGACGGTGCACTACAACAGGAGGAAGAGCCGGCCCAAGAGCACCAGGGCCACGAGGCTGAGCCCACCGGGAGCCCTCCTGGTGAGCCGGCCAAAGAAGTGCCCTCCAGCCCCTTCTCGCCGCCCAGTGGCCACCAGCCCGTGTCTGACTGGGGTGAGGAGATGGAGCTGAATTCTCCCGGGATAGCCCAGCCGGCTGGCACCCTCTCTGCGGGTGAGGCCTGGCCTTTTGGGAATGCATGATGCCGGCTGCCTGTGTGTGTGAATGAGGGTGTGGCAGGTCCTGGGGACCCTGTGCCCCACAGCCCTGGAGGCTGGGGAGGGCAGTCTGTGTCCCCTCCATGCTGTTGTGCCCCACATCCCTGGAATGCCCACTCCCAGAGCCTGCCCAGGTCACTCAGAGTCCTTCCCTAATAAAGAATTCATACCCTCAAGTGACAGTCCCCCAAGTGTGTCCTTAAGTTCCCTCTGTCCCCTGGGCTTTCTCCAGGGCTGGGGAGCTACTTGGAGGAGCAGGGGCTTGACTGGGCCTCCCCTTCCCCAGGAGGTGACCAGCCAGCCTCTGCCTCCCTGGAGAGTAGGTCGGGCCTCCCAGGAACCCAGAAAGCAGAAGAGGAGGGGTCTGAGGCAACTCCAGGTGGGGGGTGCAGGGCAGTGGAGGTGTTTAGCTTGCAGCCCCCTCCTGCTGGGAACTGTGGCCTAGGGCTTGGGCTTGGGCAGCCGTGATGGGGTGGGATCGCCATGGGCATGCTTGGGGCATTGTGGGATGGGCCCAGGGAGAAGGTGGTGGCAGGTTAAGAGCAAGGCTGGACCCCTGCCTGGGCTTAAGGAAGGTGTGGAAGGAGGTCTGGTAGGGCCCTGGTGGAGGAACTGAGGCAGGACTAAAGACTGAACTGGGGTCTGAATATCAAAAGATGGAGAGGTGGGAGTGTGGCTCTGGGCAGCAGCAGAACCCTGAGTTCCTTCAGCAGTAGGGTTGGGGGCTGGGAGGGCATGGGCGGGATTAGAATTTTGGGGTGCAACCAAATGGGGTAGACAGGGTGGAAATGAGCACCTGATTAGAATTTGGAGCAAGGAGTTGAATCCTTTCTTTTCGCTTCAGAGTAGGAGGAAGGGCTGGTTAGAGTGTGGTGCGGGGAGGGCGCCAGCTCAGGGTAACCAGTTAGGACCCTGAGGTGGTTTGGCAGTGGGTGGAAGCCACGGCGCTGTCTTTGGCGAGTATTGTCTTGGTGGCCATGATCTGGCAACTCCAGCACTTCCTTGACTGTGCAGGTTGTGTCGAGGGTGTGTGCTGCTTTGGGGGTCCCTTCAAGGTCAAAGGAATAGGTCCGAGCGCGGGGACAGGGGGCCAGGCCAGATCAGGGAGGCAGGTGGACTGAGCCCCTTCTCTGACTGCGCCTTCTCTCCGCAGAGGCGGGTCCCCAGGGCCAGGAGACGGCGGAGATCACCGACTTCCAGAGGGTGCGTTTCTGCAAGGTGGTGGCGGCCGCCCCGCCCCCGGGGGCCGCCCGCTGACCGCAGCCGGAGCGCGCGCGCACTAACCTTGGCCTCCCTCGCTCCGCTTCCGCCGCGCTGGGCCAGGTCCGCCGAGCGGGTCACCTGCACGCGGGAGGACCCGGGGTCCGTCGGCGCCAAGGCCGGGGCACGAGGCTAAGCGCGGTGAGGACTCGTCCGGGCGCCACACCTGGGGGACACCGTGCCACCGGGGACGGCGAGATGCCTCCAGATTAGCCCACAATGGAGGCCATGGGACAGGGACAGCCCCGGGCCGACTCCCCAGCTCCAGGACCATACCCCTGGGGCTTGGCCCGGCCGAGGCTTCCGCAGGACTTGAGCCAGCCTGGCCGGCCGGCTCCATTAAACGCAGTGCTTCCGCTAACCTCCGGGCCGTGTTTCTGGTGGGGCAGGCTGGGCGCTGTGCTTGGCGGGCTTTCCCGTGGCGGAAGAGGCGGGGTGAAAGGGTCTTCCCCCTTCTCGTCCTCCTGATTTCTCTTCCCTCCCCTCTCGCAGGCCTCCCCGAGCTCCTGAAGACGCTGCTGGGAGGGGACTGAAGCTTCCCCGCCTTGATGGGGAGGGGGCGGCAGAAGGGGAGTTTTCTGGATCTCCAGGCTGTATTCTCTCCTCCTAGGAGCCCACTCGGACCCCACGGCTCGAGGGAGAGGGAGACGTTGAGGGTGGTGGAGTTGCTGGGGAAGGGGCGTGACCGAGGTGCAGGGTGGAGCTGGACCCTCAGCGGGAGGTTGGACTTAGGACACCTGATGAACCTCAGCTCGCTGCAGAGGGGAAGCAGGTGCCACGGGCAGGGGCGGGGTGCCCTGGACGGGCCACATTTAGGTGGGCGGAGCTGGGTGGGGGCGTGGCTAGAACTACGCATCAGGGCTCGATGGGGCTCCCCTCGCTGGTATTGGGCAGGATTACCGCTGGGGGTGTGGCCCAAAGGTGGTGCTGGAGCGAAGGACTAGATGGAGTGGAAGGGAGAGGGCCGGGTTCGGAGGCTGGAGCTGACAGTCCAACTAGGAAAGGGACTAAGGGCTGAGACTGAGGGGGCGCTAAAGCGCGAGGCAAAGTTGAACCTGGAAAGGCGGTGGGAAGGAGCCGGGGCTAGGCGCTTGGAGGAAGTCCGAGGCTGGTGGCTGGCCTGCTTTAGAGGAGGGCGGAGCTAGGCTTGGGGGCGGGGCCGGAGGGGCAGGGTTAGGACGCCTTAGTTTGATATTGGTTGGCTTGAGACAGGGAGGGGGCGTAGCCAGACGGAGGCGGGCGCCCCGCGGGGGGGCGTGGTCTGCGCGGATGCTGCCGCGGAGCCGAGTAGGCTGCGGCGATGCGGGGCACGAGCTGCGTGGGCGGCGGTGGCGAGAGCCCGGGCGGCTCCGGACTGAGCGAGGGCCCTCGGGCCCGCTGGCTCCGCCTGGCCCCGGTCTGCGCCTACTTTCTCTGCGTCTCCCTAGCCGCCGTGCTGCTCGCCGTGTACTATGGTCTCATCTGGGTCCCCACGCGGCCCCCCGCGGGCCCCGCCGGTCCGCATCCCAGCTCGTTTCCTGTCTCGTGTGCCGCCCGCCCGGGCGCACCTCCCGCCCCTGCTGCCGCTGCTGGCGCCGCCTGCCTGCTGGGATCACCGGGCGGGCCGCGGCCCCCGCTTGATCTGCCGCGCAGCCCCCTCCGCCGCCGTCGCCGCCACAGTGACCCCGGCCGCCGCCTGACGCCGGGAGAGACGCTTGAGGCCACGGGGGGCCGAGGACCCGGGTAACCCGCGCCCCGCGCCGGATGGCCCGCGTCATGCAGCCGTCCCCATGGCTGGATCGCTCTTGGTGACATCGCCCTGGAGGAGGGGCCAGGGGGCTGGCCCTGGGCCCGCGTGGCAGCTCCTCCGCGGTCAGGCCAGCTGATGCTGATCTCTGCCTCCGGGCCTTCCACCCCGCCCCATAGGATGCTGAGCAGAGCCACCCCGACCCCTCATGTCCTCTTGACCTTTTGCAATAAACTCCAGCACAATCTCCCGCTGGTCTCTTGTGGTGTCTGCCTCGCTGCCTCCCACCCGTTCTGCCGGAAGCCCTCCTGGGGTCCGGTCTCAGTCTCCCTTACCTTTCCCGGGCCCTGTGCTTTGTCCCTCCTCGCCGACGTTTGGGCTGGGTGGGGAGAAGAGGTTTATCGGCCAGGGCCACTGAAGGTCAGGCAGTGTGAAGGGCTTCCCAGTGCTCAGTGTGCTTGTGGTGGAGGACAAGTCCTCTGAGAGAAGCCGAGAGTCTCTCCTCCTAGAGGGGGACAGACGGAGAATTGCTGTCACGGCAGTAAAATGGCAGGGGCAGAGGCGAAATCACTCTGCGCGCTCAGGACACTGCTGGAGGGACAGGTGCCTGTCAGAGAAGACAGGGTGAAGTTGTCACAGCGCTGCGCTGCCTCTGCCAAGGAGGACAGCCGCTGTCGCCTCTGGCTGGAAACTCGGGTCTGGCTTCCAGCAAAGCAGCCGGGGTAGTTGAGGGCCCTGTTGCTCCTCGGGACTGAGGCCTGGCTGTGTACAGGGCCAGCAGGTGAGCAGGAAGCGGCTTCCGGTTCAGTCGCCTCTTTGAGCTGGAGACTCCCAGGCTCCTGAAGCTGAACCTCTTGGAAGCTCCGAGGATGTGACTGGGAGTGTCAGCTCCACTCTGGCCCACGGCCTCCCCAGAGCGGGATGGGTCAGAAGGGGAAGGCGAGAAGGTGGCAGCTGGGCCCCTGACTTAGGAGCAGGCTGCCCAGGTTCCAGTCCCAGCTCTGGCTTTTGTCACCTGCGTGACTTCCGCTTCTCTGAGCTGTGGAGTGGGGACGGCGCTGTGAGGGTGAAGCTGGCCTGCAACCCTCAGGACAGGGTCACGAGTTCTCACACCTCCTCCCGCCTGTCGGGCTCTCAGAAGCACAGCTCCGATCCAGGGGATGTGGTCAGCTGGCAGCCCTGCAGCCAGGTGTTAGGTTGCGGGAGGGGTGGGGGGGACACCTCTTCATTCTGTCCCCTCCTAGTTGCCACCTCTCTTCTCCCAGCTTCAGGGTCTCAATCTTTTTCTCCATAGTCTTCTCACCCCCTTTCCTCTTTGTGCCCTCTCTGTTCACCCCAACTCTGTTTCTTTTTTGGGGGGGGAGTTGAGACATCTCTGTATGTAGCCCTGGCTAGCGTCAAAATCTTGGTGATCCTCCTGCCTCAGCCTCCTGAACACTGAGATTACAGGCATGTGTCACCATCCCCAGCTCTGTTTCTTACCCACCTCTCTCCCCAGTTTTGCCAGACTCCTCTTCCCAGTTTACTTGCTTGCTTTCCTACCCTCATCTTTCTCAGCCTCCCTGTCCCTCTTTCATCTCTTCCCTCTCTCTCCTCCTGTTTCTCTCAATCTTTCTTTCAGTCCTTCCCTTTCCTTTGACTTATCACATTTTTTTGAACATCTACCCTGTGACATCCATTCTGTAGCACTTTTTTGGGGGGAAGTACTGGGCTGGGGATTGAACGCAAGGCCTTTGCAGTAAGCTCCACCCATTCCCCATCTTTTTTTTTTTTTTTTTATTTGATACGAAGTTTTAGTGAGTTGCTCAAGCTGGGCTGGAATTTATGATCCTCTTGCCTCAACCTCCCAGCATGTGGGAATTAGTCATGGGCCACCATGCCCAGTTTACCAGGAATGTTGTAATTTTATTTTATTTTATTTATTTATTTATTTTGCGGCACCAGGGATCGAACTCACAGCCTCACACCTGCCAGGGCAGGCGCTTAAGCCACTGAGCCTTCGGCCCTAGTTATTTTTTTTTTTTTGCGGCACCGGGGATTGAACTCACAACCTCGCGCCTGCCAGGGCAGGCGCTTAAGGCACTGAGCCAAACTCCCGGCCCTGGTTTTTTGAGGCAGGGTCGCACTATGTAGCTCAGGCCAGCCTTGCGCTCGCGTTGTAGCCCAAGCCGGCCTCGAACTCACAATGCTCCGCCTACCTCAGCCTCCCGAGTGCTGGGATTAAAGGCGTGCGCCACCACGCCCGGCTGAATTTTGTAATTTTAATTTGAGACAGGGTCTCACTGTGTATAGTTCAGGCTGTCCTTGGACTTAAAGCCATCCTTCTGTCTCAGCCTCCAAAGTACTGGGATTACACATGTGCACCACCATGTCCGGCTGGGATTTATATATATTTTGTTTTTTTTCTTTTCTTTTTTCTTTTTTTTTTTTTTGTGGCACCGGGGGATCGAACTCACAACCTCGCGCCTACCAGGCGGGCACTTAAGCTGCTGAGCCAAACCCCCAGCCCCAGTTTTTTGAGGTAGGGTCGGACTATGTAGCTCAGGCCGGCCTTGTGCTTGCATTGTAGCCTAAGCCAGCCTCGAACTCACAACGATCCACCTACCTCAGCGTCCCAAGTGCTGGGATTAAAGGCATGCGCCACCACACCCGGCTTCAGCATATAAATTTTGAACCCTGCAGCATGCCTCTTCTCATGAACATTCACACACACACACACACAGAGTTACACAGAGACACAACTGCAAACGCATTTTCATAGTGACACAAACACGATCAAACACACACAGATCTACACATACACACACACAAAAATGTTGTCACACAAAAGCACACCCTCTCCACTGGGCATGGTGGTGCATGCCTGTAATCCCAGCACTTGAGAGGCTGAGGCAAGAGAATCACTTTGAATTCAGGGCTAGCCTGAACCACACAGCAAAACAAGAAAACAGCAAACAAAACCAAAACAAAAAAACAGCAACAGCAACAAAAAATGCCCTTGCATAGGGACACGCTCATACAAACATGGGCACACTTTCACATCCGTGTGACACTGAAAAGAGCATATCAGTAAGAAAGAGGACTTAAGAAGCCGGGCGTGGTGGCGCACGTCTTTAATCCCAGCACTCGGGAGGCTGAGGTAGGAGGAGCGTTGTGAGTTCGAGGCTGGCCTGGGCTACGATGCAAGTGCAAGGCCAGCCGGAGCTACACAGTGCGACCCTGCCTCAAAAAAAAAACCAGGGCTGGGAGTTTGGCTCAGTGGCTTAAGCGCCTGCCCTGGCAGGTGCG
>RJWM01051025.1:0-10568 GCA_004363535.1 Dasyprocta punctata
AGGGATTTCTTGACACTTGCATAGTCTCCCTTTTCCACAGCATTCAGGTAGGCTTTTTCTGATGGTGAGAGTTCTGATTCTGCTCGGACAATCCTCAGAGGGATGCGATCTCTGTAGGGGGCATTCACATTTCTTTTGTAATAGAACTGAGCCATGTTTCATGCCATGCTATTTCTTTATCTCTGAAAGTACACACACACACACACAAAAAAACACAAGGGTTAGTGTTAGGATGCTCTTTAAGTAATTAGGAATCTTGTTTCTTTCCTAGCTCACTATGGTATCCATGACAAAAACACCATTATTATTAACTAAAGAAGTTAGAGGTTTTATTTCAAACAATAGAAATAAACCTAAAATTTATTTAGTTAGCTAAAAATGCAAGTTATAAAGTCCTAATCTAAGAGAACTAGAAAGATAACAGTATTTGGAAAGTTATTTTATGAGTTAATTTACAAGTTTTATGTAGAAGAGACTGTGATTGGAAAGTTTTGAAAATTATTTACCAAGTATATATAGTTTTGGAAACCATATATATAATTTTTAGTACAGTGCTTTGAAAGTCAGAAGTCATTTTTCTGATGTCCTAAAACCACATCGAGGAATGTCAAAATACATCATTTATGGCCAATTTTGCTAATCACAAAGATGCTACTGTGATTGTGGGATAACACTAGATTGGCAAAGGACTTTTAATTTATCATATATTCTATTGTTAATGTTATTAGTGTTAAGGTCAAAGTTAATGTCTATTAATGACACTAATGTCAATAAAATATGCTAAATCTAGTGAACATAATTTATTTTATTTTCTGTTTGTAAGTGAATTCATGAGGGGAGAAAGAATGTGTAGTAATGACATTAATTATTCAGACAAGACTAAGCAATTACATTTCCAAAAGAAAGAAATTGAAAAATGATTAAATAAAGAGTTATGAAAATGCTATTCTTTAATTGTCTCACTTGTGTGGTGAACAATAAACCACAAAACAAGAATGTATTCATTATAGAATTTATTGTTTGTAATCTTAAGCTTATAAAGCCACTGGAATCTTTATTGACTTAGTATTACCCTAGGTTAAAAAAATGCATGTGCATATAACATATACATACATATTATATATAGAGAGAAATATACATATATAGGTTATATTTTGAATATATGTCCTCTATTGGACTTAGTTCCTCCTTTCATCTTTTTTTTTTTCAGTATTGGTAATTAAACACAGGACTTCTTTCTAAGCTACATCTGTAACTCTTTTTAGTTTTATTTTCAGTTTGTGACAGTCTTCCTAAATTGTTAAATTGCTTGGGCTGGACTTCAATTTTTAATTCTCATGCATGTTTCAGTCTCCCATAGTCCCGGGGTTATAAGCATGTTCCATTACACCCAACTGCATGCTTGTTATTTGAACTATGTTATTCTTATATGTCTTCAAACATATATATTTACTTACATATGTTTGCTATGTAAAAGTTAAAATGACTTGGTCTTTTTCTCAAACACTTGTATTCATTCATAGTAAATCATCTCTACAGACTTCATAAGGTTTTGAGTAAATCAACCTGATTTTAATGATACTTAATTCTATGTATTAAAGATATATTGATTTAAAGGTATGATCATATTTAATGTAACATTTTCAGTTTGGGAAATTATGACTTGCTTGCATGCTACTTCAATTTGTTAGTGATGTCAATAACCAAATAGTTTAGTTAACCCTTTGGTATCCAGATTATTATCATGCTTTCTCAAATATCTGGATAAAGAAGCTAATGTAAAAAAATCTTTATTTCATAAGTGTTTCTATTTTACATGTTAGACTTTGTCTTTTAACAAGGTATCTTCACTGACAAAGTAAAATTGTATGCTTAATACGTATTAGTTATAGATGTGCAAATTACTTGGGTAAAATGCAATTATAACTTTGGCATTTTGCAGAATCATTCTGGATTAACAATAATAGTATTTATTTTCTGTAATAACAAGGAAAATGTAGTAGTTTTGCAGTACAGCTAGAATTTCAATGAATTGAGGTCGTCATGTTATTGTCTCATCTCAATCTGATTTGAATGTCCCATTTACACATCATTAAAATATTTGCTTAAAGGCAACAGTGACCTGGTTCCTGAGTGTCTCTTCCCCGGATCAATGCCACAGCCTTCCTATCGCAATTCATCCAAGACTGCTACTCAACTCATCATAAAGTTGGCATTTATCTTATACCTCAGTAGTGTACATAGTTCTTTAGTATCTCAAGGACTTTACCTATGGCTTCTGAAAAACAGCATAAATTTTTCTTTCACAGCTGAATTCAAGGTTTCTTACTAATAATGTGTTGATGAGAAACAAATGTTTCAATACAGTTTACACAAAATATAGTTTAAAATCAAAGTATCTGCACATTCATACATGCTCACAGACACAGAAACACATTATATCAGAACTTCATGTGACCAACAATCTAACCAAGGCTGGGCAGCAGACTAAGGGATGGAAAAACTGTATTGTATTATATTTTATTTCATGTATTTAACTTCATTAATGGTGTTTTGAGCAAAGAACCAGGTAAGGTACATTTTATTTCTCAGTGATGATAAGAGATTGAGGGATGGAACAGTGAATACACAAGGACTTTGAAAGAGAGGACAGAGAAGGAGAACTTAGACAGAATTAAAGTCTATTTCATATAACTTTCATAAGTACAAAAATAGATTTTAAAAGAGTGATACTATTCTGCAAGGAAGATATTCTAGTTAAGATTATACATAAGAGGTAGACTGGAATGAAATATAACCACAGCCTATTTCTTGTCCATAAAGTGAGGAAATCTTTGCTTAGCAAGAAATGGGTGAGAAGATAAGAATCAAACAGCGAACACTGAGAAAGTTCTTTCATTAACTCAAATAGCCTCTTTCAATATCTTAAAAAATATGTAAGTATTTGCATTAGGAAGGTTAGAAAGATTTTAAATCAATTGAAAGTACATACACATCAAAAAAATAAAGTGTAAGCACTTACAATGCAATATTAAAACACAATACAGAAGGCAGGATGGAAAGGAAGACAGGAAGGGATGGAGGGAGAAAGAGATGGAGGAAGGTGGAGTGATGGGGGGGAAGAGAGAGAGAACTTGATAGCTAATACCCTAAAATGTAAGACAGATTCTGTAATTTTTCAGCACATAGACTTGTCCTTCTTGATTACTTGAGATGCAGGGATACTAACTGAAGGACAAAAACCCAATTTTAACATTTTCAAACTGCTGTGTGAATGTACTTGCAAGTGGAAGGTGCTGATAAGGCTGATGGGGCTCCTGAACTGACACACTTATCAGCAACTACAGAATTGCTACCGGATGGAAAGTCTGTAACAGAACAGGGCGACTCAGTATAGAAAAATATCTTGACTTAACATATCAAAATAAAAGCCTGTTCTGGTCCCAGACATTCAGGATGAATATTTTGGAGTGAATTTTTTTCCTTCATAAGATTGCAGAATTTACCATGTCTTTTCACCAGAAAGGAAACAATTCTTCATTGAATTATGTTTCAAAGACTAAAAAAGGGAAAAGTAAAAGATATAAATCTGTATATATGTATATGTAAGATAACTAAAACGAACACACTGCTGAATGTATTTGTTTTTGAGAAAGAACAATTAATACTCTTATGATTAGATAAATTTTACATGTATATATCTGTTAATGTAAACAACCATTTTGAAGATAATGATACACAATGTTGCAACCATTGTCAAGTTTCTATCATCCTGTTTTGTAAACCTGTAATGTTACTGTTGTGCATTTACTCTAGTCGTTTGTTTGTCTCTTTTGCTTTTTGTCTTTGTTATGTGTGTCTTTTTTTTTCTCTTAAATTAAAAAAAGACTAAAAAAACAGGGAGGGGATGATGGAAAAATTCTCAAATATTGAGATGTGACTTTTTATGTAACCTAAAGTTTTCTCTAAATATGTTAGAGATTTAAAAATATATGATGAGAACCACGATTGGACACTAATCCCAAAAGAAACTTAAAAAATTATTATTAAATATGTAAATCACAGTTATCTAAGCAGCAGATATACAAGAAAACAAAAGGTCCCAGTTAATCAAATGAATCTGAAGGTGTTATGGTTTACAGATAGATGTCCCCTAAAGGCTTTTTATGCCCATATATTTGGGGAGGTAATTGGATCAAGACTACATGATACTCATTAGTGGATTAGTCCACTGATGAAATTATAGTCCATTGATTATGTGATGCTGAGAGGAGATGAGTCACTGGAATGTGACTTGGAGGGATGTAACTGTCTCCCCTCTCCCTGGGTCACCCTCTGCTTCCTGCTACCATAGCTACTATGCACTGAGTGGCCTTTCTCTGCCATGCTGCCCTGCCTTGGAGCCTGCCAACTATGGAGTTGACTTTATAAATTATTAGGCAAAACAAATTTCTCTCTTTTAATTTGTGGGTGGCAGGCATTGTGTCTGAGCAGTGAAAAAGTAACTAAGAAGCCATGTTTTCTAAAGGACAACCTGGTGAAGTGGAAAGAGGAGTGAAAGTTAAATTCTGGAGAACACAAAGGTGAGGACGCACATAGAACCTCTACTCTTTAGTCTGCACTGGTAAAGGTAAAATGAATTCCTTCTTCAATTTTTCTCTTCATTTTCTACTGCAGTTCACTGTCAAAAGTCCACTGTCAAAAGTTAGAGAGGTGGACTCCTGACAAAATGTGAAACAGAGATTTTTATTTTTTGTCAGAATTCTTTCATTTTTTAATATTAAATGGCAGCAACAACAAAAAGCACTTTACTAACATATTGTGATATCCTCAAGTCTTAAGGAAAGAAATCAAGAAAATTTTAAAAATCAAAGCCCCTTAGAATTTAACAGTGACCAGTTGTAAAACTAAATACTTAACATACATGTTGAGGAGGATAGCTTAGGGCAGGCAACCATGTTTTCTTAGCTTTTTTTGTTTTGTTTTTAATCTCATGGAATTTAGAAAACATATGTTTTGGAAATATATGTAGCAAAGTTTGAATCTCCACACTGACTTAGAACATATACACTGATTTCTTTTCCCCTCTAATTTCAAAGGAAGATTTTCTCTTAGCCCCAGCTACCAGTCCAGTTGTCTGGGTTTACATCCATTCGAAAGAAAATTATAGGACACTGTTCCCTCCATGATCTGGCATCTGAAACTGCCCCTGACAAAATTTATTTTACACTGAGAAGAATACCAAACCACTTGGATACTCTAACTTCAAATCTTTTCCCATATTGTTCTCTCCTACGTGAATACCTTTCCTTCCCTGTAAGCTCTGGCAATTCTTGCCAAGTTTTAAAATCTTATCTGAAGTATCACAGTCTCTGGGGAGTTTTTCTTCCTTTCCCCTCAAGGTAGAGTATATATTTCTTTTTATGGCTCTCTGTAAATTTAAAGCCTGTGGATCACTTAGATTTAGGACATTTCTTATACACTTTTACACCCGTGAGCTGAATTTGCCGATGAACAAATGAATGAATGACTATAATAATTTTAAGGTCATTCCCCTGCAATTTTACATAAAGAAATGAAATTTAAAAATCAAATTTCTTTAAACAATTTTATAAAATGGGTTTAGCACTTCCAGTCAATAGCTGTTAAGTTAGGAAATAGTAAGTTGAAAAAGTCTTTCAATTTCCCCCCCCCTTTTTTCTTTGTTGCACATCTTTATCAGCAAGTTTTGTTGGCTGTAAGAGAAATTACAACAGTGATGAGTAAATTAGCATATGTGTAACTCACAGCTCTGGGACATGGTTTATACTTTCAGAACCTAACATTTTGAGAAAGGCACAAAAGTGTAGTGATTTACTGATCTTTCCAAGGAAATAAAAGTATGGAAGGAAAAATACAAGACACTCTGGGAAAAAAATATTCAAATATTTTAAAATAAAGAGGCAGAGTTAATGATCCAGATAATAGAAGACATAGCTGTGCATAAGGAAACCCTGTGAAATTACAAAGGAGGACAGGAGAAAAACTCAAATAAGAAATCATTAAGAAGCAACTGGGGGATATGGGTATATGACAGTAGAATAAATTGGTGATCTGGTCATGAATTTATTTTGTAAAAGAAAAATGTTAATAGAAATAAACATTGAAAACGTAAGTACTAACCTCCATATAATATAATCATAAAAGGTGAAAGATAGTAGAGTACAGGAAATAGTAATGACCAATATTTTTTGTAATTATGAGAAAGATGTAACACTTTAGGCTGAAAAAATCCATATCGTCATACAGAATGTGTAAGAACAACCTTCTCATATACAGATCAATTATAAAATGAAGTTGGGCAACCACATGCCTATAAGAGCTGTGATTACATGTGTCATTAGGAATAAGTATGTTTGTATTAATGAGTTACTTGTTTTAGAAAAACTTATCCCAGGACAAAATAAGATTGTAAAACAACAAACAACTTCACTACTTTACTTTTCACATCATTAAATTACTGTATACCTTTTTATCTGAGATAGTGTTTTGCTCACCTAGAAAAACAGCTCCCTTACTAAGAAAGTATTTATCAAGACTCTTCCAGAACCTTCACTGGTGAATTGCTAAATTCACCCATCTTAAATTATTACATCACAAATATTTTTCTCTTGAAAGATTCACCTTGTACCACCTGAGCCCAGGACAACAATTGCTATAAATACTATATTCTGATAACCCCTTTTGGGGGCATCCATCAATACTCCTCACAAAACTAAAGACAACAGTCTTAAAATTCATGTGGAAACTGATGAGAACTAGAACAGAGAAAGCAGTTCTGGGCAACAGAAGAAAGCAGGAAGCATCACCATTCTGAACTTTAAGTTATACTACAAGGCTACAGTGGTTAAAAACAGCATGGTAGTTGACATAAAAAAGACACGTAGATCAGTGGAACAGAATCCTGGGTGCAGGAAAAACTGCAGGCACATTCAGTCAAAGAGGCCAAAAACACGCCCTGGAGGAAAGAGCATCTTTAACAAATGATGTTGTGAAAACTGGCATTCACACATAGAAGATTGAATCTAGATCCCTATCTCTTATGAACTGAAATCATAATGGATCAAAGCTCTAAATTTTCAAACAACACATTTAATCTGCTGGAAGATAAAATAGGTAAAATTCTTGAAAAAATGAGCACATGCAACTACTTTCTAAATAGAACTCCAGTTGCAAAAGAAGTAACATCAAGAATCAACAAACCAAATCATACCAAGTAAAAACCTTCTACACTGGAAAGGAAACAACCAGCAGAGTGAAGAGACAACCTACAAAATGGAAAAAAATTTCAACCATTCCTCAGAGAGAGGACTAATATCTGAAATATATAAAGAATTCAAAAAATGTAGACCTCCCCCAACAAATGACCCAATTAAAAAATGAGAAACTGAGAAAAATACATACTTCTCAGCAGAAGTACAGATGGTTTAGCATTTCTGACCATTAGAGAAGGGCAAGTTAAAACAAAACTGAGGGCTGGGGATATAGCTCAGAGGCACAAGTGCCTGCCTGGCAAGTGTGAGGTCATGAGCTTCATCACCAGTACCAAAAAAAAATATATAGATAGATAGATAGATAGATAGTGATATATGACAAAACTGAGACTCTATTTTATTCCAGAATGAATGACTATGATCAAGAAATGAAATAATAACAAATACTGGCAAGGATCTAGGGAAGAAGAACCCTTCTATACTGTTAGAAAGATGAACAAATTAAGCCACTATGAATATCAGCATCACTTCTCAAGACTAAAACTACGAATTCCATTTGACCCCATACTAGGTATCCCCTGCTAAATGTCTTCCCAAAAGAGTTGATAAAGATTTCTTATTACAGTGATACATGCATATTCAAGTTTATTGCAGTATAACTCATTACAGCTCATAATAGCTAAATAACTCATAATAGCTCAATCTTGGAAGCAGCCTATATGTCCATTAACAGATAAATGGAAAAAAGTGGGATATTGATACACAATGGAGTACTATTATGTCAAAAGAAGTATCAATTGGAGTCATTTGGAAGAAAATAAATGTACCTGGAGACCATAAATTTAAGTAAAATAAGTAAGACACGCAATTTTAAATGATACTTGATTTCTCTTGTATGAGAAGCCAAAAATATAAAAAATTTAAAGAACAAAATAAAAGAGAATAGGAAACAGGGAGATAGATCTTTTGCAAAGAATAATAGACAAGAGATGGAGTGAGTGGGGAAAAAGATAACATGGAGATATTTTGTGTAATCAAAACATAAAAGAGATGAAGATTCAGATTAGTATCAGACCTCTAAAAAGCAAACTAAGAGAAACATATAATTGGGTGTTGCTCTGAGAATAGAGAAAGAAAAAAACCTACAATTTTGAAGTTATCATTTGATAATAAATCTTTAGTAAATAAGTATTGAAAGAGTAAATAAAATATTTCTTAAATAACTAGGTGTCAGGATTTGTATATTAAATTATTCAAATGTCATGGTGAATGGGAGCATTCATAAAGCTTAAGATCTATAGAAAGGACTTACAGAACTAACAACTGGAGTGATTCTAAATTGTGATAAGAGTTACAGTGAAAGCAAATGTTTAGATAAGATGGAGAAATATGAGATGGCAGAAGGGGAGTCATGTCGGGTGGGGTACACAGTATAGCCTCTCTGAAACACGAGAGGTGATACAATGCAAAATATGAAACAGTTGCAGAAAATCCTTGTCTTCAAGTGTCCTTAAAGTGAGAACACTGTGAGGCAGGAGAAATGTGATGCATTCTAGGATATGAGCAAGGGCCAGATGGGCTGGAGCACAGTGAGTAAGGGAGGGAGCAGAACAGGTGAGTCTGTAGAGCTCCACAGTGGACAGAGATTTCAGAGCAAGAACTTTGAAAATTATTCCAGACATAAGTTACAGAAGAGTTTTGAATAGAGAAATAACATAACCCCATTTCTGATTTAAAATCTCACTAGCTTTCATTGCTGATTGGTTAGGAATTATGCAAAAACAAAAGCTCAGACACTGTCTTCCAACAAACCAAGTTAGTGCCATCAAGAATCTACAGATAACTAGAAATATTAACTTCTATAAATTCAGAAGGCAAAACTCAATAGACTAGGTGGTAGTATAATATTCATGGAAATTTAAATACCTGGTCATATTTTATGAGTTTATTAATGTTTTTATTAGTGCTTTGAGTGTTAATATATTTTAAGTAAACTTACACTAATCTTTTCTTTTCTAAATATTATATTACTTTTCATAAGTTTGTAGAATTTGAAAATTTTCAAGACATATATATAGAACTGTAAAATAAGAATATGTGCATATGTATTTAACTTCAGCACAAAGCATTTTATTAAGTTAAGCATGCCACTACTTTATCTTGTTTACAATTAAAGTGTAATTTCTCATAAGGAAACAATACTAAGAAGAAATGTGTATGCGGGGACAGTATATTTTGCAGGTAAGAATTTTACAAGATCAGACAAGGAAAACTTAAGTTGCCTCCATCAAGAATAGTTTATTCAACAATAAAATACATTCAGCATGACCCACAACAGAATCAGATCCTGTGACCCATATCTGACTTCTAGTTTGTGACTTATGTGTTTGTGTGCTCACATGCATTTGGGTATGTGTGTGTGTGTGCAAATTTATAGTCATTCTTTTTGCTATTTTTATAGGTTCCTTCCATGAATCCATAAAGCTCAATTAATGCAATCACTGCTTTTATCTTTTTTACAATGAGGAGTCTTTTGTCTAAAGCAATAAGAAATATTTTAATAATAGAAAAAAATTGTAAAATACTGAAATGTGGTACTATATATTAATTTTCTTACAAATACATGATCTTTCTGCTTAAGAAAAACAGTTACTAGGAAATATTGCAGAGATAAGCAAAAATGCCACGTGGCTCAGTGGTTGCTGTTTTTGTTGTTGCCGTTGCTGGTTGTGGTGGTAGCGATTGATGGTGGTAGACTGTGTAAGAGATAGAGACAGAACCAGAAGGAAGTATTTGAGCTCATATTTCAGAGTAGCATACTGATAAGGGACCAGAAAAATTAGTTAGGAAATGAAAAAATAATAAATGATCCTAAGAGAACCAGTTAGAAATACTTTAAATTATTAATTTTTAACACAAAGAAAATCTATGGCAAATGGACTTTGAATTTAACTATTAAAACAAATAAAACAATAGGAAGCAATAAGTAAATATTAATCTTTAGTTTTTGTTAGAAAAGAATCATTTTTAAAAATAGAGAAATGATTATGAAAAGACTTCTGATATGCATACATAAATTTAATATTAGTTAATACTATATTAAAACAATCCACAGGAAAAAAAAGCAATGAACAGAATTAAAATTCAAATGACTAGGGTGTTATTCTAAATAAACCTGACAGAGACATTTATTATGTAGAAAAGAAAAACTGCTAAGACTCAAGTAGTAAAATGAACAGCATCCTCAGAGAAAAGGAACCATATACAGAAATTAGCACTTAAAATATTCAAATTCACAGATCTCTAAAATCTGAG
>RJWM01051026.1:0-10565 GCA_004363535.1 Dasyprocta punctata
CTCCCTCCTCCCCCCTCCCTCCTCCTTCCCACCCAGGGCCGCTAGGCGGTGCGGACCAGAGGGAAACCCAGAGCCTGGGTTCCTGGCCCCCAAGCCATTGCTTCAACGCTTCATCAGGTTTCTATTAGCACCAACTGCAACCGCATCCAGATGTTTGGATTAAGTGTTTGGCTTCAGGAGGAAAGAAAATTCAAAATAGAATTTAGAAGGTTTCGAAGTCGGTTTGCCCAACTCCCCACACGGCCTGGCATTAAGGTTAGATTCTTCTCATCGCTTTCCTGTCCGGCACTTTTCATTACTTGTTTCTTCTTGGTCTTCAGTGGGAATTTTTAACCTGGAGTTTTAACCTGGAGGTGACAAAACGCTAAACACTGCCTACCCGCCTACCCGTCTGAACAATACGCGAAGCCCAAGGAACTTCGCCTTCCAGGACTTTGCAGAGAAACTCGAGGGGACACACTGTATTCCCCATCTGCAGTCTCTCTCAGCCAGGCCAGCACCGTCCAATAGGGACACACAGTGTGGCATACATGTAAGTTCGTATTTAATAGGATCCGTGTTTTAAAAATAAAACAACAGGTGAACATAATTTTACATTTCCTGTAACTTAATAAATACGAAGTATTATTTCAGTATGCTATCAATGTAAAAATTATTCATGAGATCATTTACGTTGTTTTATCATACAATCCTCACAATTGGTAGGTTTTTCGTTAGCATGGTAGAGAAGCAAGAGCAGAAAAAGGAAAGAAAAATGGAAAAAGTCTTTACTGTGGGCAGGGGAGGGCTGCAGCAGAGTGCAAGATCCCCTCGAGAACGACAAAGCAGTGGGGGGTTTTTATTCGGTTTGACAGGATGTGGAGTTTGAAGGGGTGGGCAGAATGACGTAATAAGAGCTGATTGGGGGAACGCTGGCGCACGCGCAAAAAGCAGGAAATTTGATTTTTGGACCTGGAAGAAGAACGCGGAAGTCAGTATTGAGGGACCACGCTGCTGCTCGTGGGTCCATCGCCATGTTGGGCAGGCGCCGTGCTGAGCCTAGCGGAGCTTCACATTGGCGGAATGCATCAACACTATGATGTGTGTTTACAGTTACAGCACACTGGAGTTCAGCCCCCCACATTCCAAGTGCTGGATGACCAGGGGCACTGCGGCTACTGTCTTGGACAGGACAAGTCTACTAGACCGGAAGTTCTAGAAAGAACAGCCCCAAACCCTCTTGGAAAGGGGGACTATTGCATATGCTCAGAAGAAGGCCTATCAAACACTTCATTACCTCAAACAATTATCTCAGTTCTCACAGGAGAAAAAAAAAGGTTCTTAAGCAGCATCAACAATCTTCAGATACTAAGAATATTTAAAATGATGTTTAAACCCTAACTTCATAAGCAGTCTGTGTAATTTTGCCTAAAAAGGCCACCTTTGCCATGGGACACCTTTCATGTTTGCACGTAGAGGATGCTGAGCTCCCTCCGTGCTGCCGTCAGGGACTGCACAATGTCGTCATCCCGCCTCCCTCCTCAGAACGTCATCAGAGGTCATGTCCTGTAATCACACTAATAACCACCTGCAGAATTTTGGAACTCGGTCCTCAAGAGGACTTACTTTTTTAATAGAGATGAAAACTCAGTCCGGTGAGGGAAAAGAGCCACAGGCAAAAGAACTAGCCATAGAAAGTAGGTTTGAGAAGGGGAAGAGAAAGCTCACACTCTTCTAGTGATCATTGCGCGTTAACTCAGTTTGTCTTTGCTCGAAACTTGACCATGGTCATTACCGCCCTGATCATGGAGTAGACACAGAAGGATGAGCTGGCTTGCCTGAGTTTACGTGAGCAGAGGGATAGAACAGGCTGTGAGTGTGCCCAGCCGTCTATATTAAGATTATAGACGGTCCTGGGGAGAGAGGTAGAACGTCCCAAAAGACCGGCTCATGAGCATAGGTCTGCCTGATTTCAGTAAGAAAGCAGGGCTACCACTGGAAAAATGCAACCTTATTGTTCTCTAACTTGTGCCATCTTAAGCAAGATTGTGAGCTAGACCTTTTTGTCTTTGGTATCCCCTTTCTGCTAAAATTCTCTTGCTGTCCGAGGAATGTGTGCTCTTGACAATCCCTAAGATAAAGCAGACTTCCTGGGATCTGGCCTGGGTCCCAGGCCTTCCTCAGCCATGCCGGTCCACCACCAGCACTTAATGACCCCCTGCCTCGGGCACTGCCTCCATGGGACCTCTACCTGGCTTCCTGAGGAATATGGGGGAATTGCTGCAGTGAGAAACTGTTGAGCAAAATGAGGTTCGAGTTCAGCCACCTCACACCCTTCCCACAGCTGTACTCTCAAACCTGCCCTTCTGGAGATGGAATCAGGGAGATGACAGGCTGGTGAGGTGGAGGAACTCTTAGACTCCTTAGGTCTCTCCTGCCCTGACCCATGGCTGGAGACTGCTCCAATACTGAGGAATACACAATCTTGCTGCAGGAAAATAATTCCATTTTTTTCTCTAAAAGATTTTAAAGTAAACTTCAACCTAAAACCCCTACTAAATGATGCTTGCTAAGTGGGTCTTTAAACAAGGTATGCATGCTTGGTTCTTCTATTGTCCAGCACACAACAGATGCTCAAAAAACAGGTTTTGAACATAAGAAGACTAATGGAAAGAATACAGGGTGATTGACTCCCTGTCTGTCCACATTGTATCACAGACACCAAGACTAATTACACAGAACTGTAAAATTTCAGGTCTGAGAATAACCAGTCTAGATGATGATTTCATTTTATAGAAAAGAGTGTCATTTTATGGAAAAGAAAATAGGAGTGACTCACTGGAGACCACATAGCTATTAGCAGACAGAAATAGGACTCAAAATCAAGTCATCTTTTTGTGCTGTGTTTTAGTACATGGCAGTACTTAAAAATCATGCATTTCTTCTCTATGTTTGAATTTCAGGATCACAGTGCTTTATGATCCTCTGGCAACTCCCTGATGATCCATAAAATTTATTGTTTTTATCCATTGTTACAGTCATATAATAATTGTTTCCTTCTGCTTTACAAAAAAGAGGGAGGAAAAGAAGGGAAAAAAGGGAGGAGAGTAAGAGAGACCTAAGGAGTCTAAGAGGGAGGGAAGAAAAAGAGAGAGAGATTGACAGAGTAACTCATTTGACTGATTATTGGATAGAATTCCACGAACTCTTTACCTCCATAATTTTTAAGGAAAAGTCGTAAACTGCCATAAACTAGTAACATCAACATACAATGAAGAAATTATTAGTTCAAAAATGAATATTCTCGTTAAAAAAAAAACTTAGCAATGGGGCCATTCACAGACTGTGGGGAAAGAGAACAAAAAGTATCAAAGAAGAAACCCTCCCTGCAAATCAGTGCCATATGCGGGCCACTGGGGGAAGAGCCAGATGCCATTAGGCTGGGAAACAAGAAGAATCAACCCTCACCCCCACCCCCCAGAAGTGACCAGCTGATCAAGAGAAACACAAGCTGCAATGACAGCTATTGAGGTAAAATACAATTTAATGCTTGTAGTGTTTAGTGTTTCACTGATTCTGCAGACCTAAAGCCAGTAGTCTGATCATCTATTCAGAGGATAACAATATGCAATGTAGCATCTATGGGGGATCTCTTTCTGAAGGTGGTAGCCATTGTTAATTCTCTATTATCTTGTTTTGAAGTCCTGTATCATTTTCATTGTTATGTTCAGTTGGGTTTTATTGTTTTGTTTTGTTTGATTTTATTATATCCAATGGGATGGGAAGCTATTTCAAAGATAACAGGATACATTATGGTAGCCATTTTGGATTTACTAGTGTCTTGTTTTGAAGTCCTTTATTGCATTCATTGTTGTTTTGTTTTGTTTTGTTTTTTGTAACAGGGATCAAACTCACAACCTTGTGCCTGCCAGGTAGATGCTTACACCACTGAGCTAAATCCACGGCCCTATTTTTTGAGACAGGGTCCCACTATGCAGTTCAGGCTGGCCTTAAACTCATTTTGTAGCCCAGGCTGGACTTGAACTCACAACAGTACTCCTGCCTCAGCCTCCCAAGTGCTGGGGTTCATTGTTTTGTTTTTATTTGTTCTATTCTGTTCTGTTTTGTTTGATTTTTACTATGTCTGAAAGTATCTGCAGCTATTTTGAAGACAACAAGAGGTATTATTGTAACCATTGTTGATTTCCTATTGTTTTGAAGTCCTGTGTCACTTACACTGATTTTTTTATTGACTTTATTCTGTTTTATTTTGGTTGGTTTTATTATCTTTAAAATAAAAATTAAAACAATTTTTTAAAAAATCTTAGCAATGGTAGAAGTCCCTCTTGGTTGTCTTACCCACTTACACTTCAGTCTCATTCATCTTTGCCTACTTACACTAGGGAGATAGGAAAGAGTAAATATTTCCCAACCTCCTTTGCAGCTATGGGTGGTCATATGACATGGCTGATGAATCATAATGGCACTCTACTAAGGTCTGTGGGAGTAGTCTTGCTTCTCTAATGAAAGAGATAGACTGTATCAGTCATCTTGCCTACTACTTGAACAAAATACCTGAAATCCCCAGTTTAAAGGAAGAGAGAGGTTTATTTTGGCTCATGGTTTCAAAGGTTGCAGTCCATAGTCATCTCGAAGGCGTAAACATCATAGTAGAGGGCCATGGCAAAGGTCCCTTCAATGTACCTGGAAACAGAGAGGGAAAGCAAGAGCCAAAGTGAGAGATATAACCTTCAAAGGTAAGCACCCAGGAATCCACTTCCTCCAGTTGAGCCCTACTCTCTAACACCACATTCAGCTAGGATCCTAACAGTGGATTAATCCACTGATGAATACAGAGCCCCCATGATCCAAACACCTTCCAAAATCTCCCTACCTCTGAACACATGAGACTTTGGGGGAGCATTTTATATCTAAACCATAATACAAACCCAGTTATTCCTTTCATACCTTCTACCAGCTGGCATGATACCTGTAAAAGGGTTGCAGTCAGCCATGTTATGACTAGGAGGGAAAAGACATTTGAATAACAGAAGTGAGAACATTGGAATCTTTGAGTTTCCGAATCCACAGTAATAACTGTCTCTTCCCAAGCCCACTTGATACATGGGGAAATTAAACCTCTGTTTGTTCAGAGCAGTCTCAGTTGTGTTTTCTATTACCTGAAACGGGAAGCATTCACAAGTGACACAGTAGCTGTCAACTCTTCTTGTTTTCTATTTTACAAATAGAAGTGTTACAAGTTGTATAATTAGAAGATAGTTCTACCACCCTCTTGACTGCAGAGCAGAAATGTGGCTCAAGTCAGTCAGTAAAATCTCAAACTGGTTTTGTTCATATCCACCCAAGCACAGATGTAGAGTAGGTGGGTGGCACCCCTTCCACTCTAGGACTGCTATCCCGGGTACACAGAATCCCACTGCCTCTTTTAGAGGCAGAGGGTAAGAGGGGTCATAAATATGTCTGGGTGTTGAAGCAGGTCAGACAAGCTAAGCAAAGCCTCCAGGCACAGAGCAACATCAGCATTGCTGGAAGATGAGGGGAGCCCCACAGCAAGCCATGCATGCCACCACGGGCACTGTCCTAGTTCCCCCCAGCACTTGGCTGCTCTTCCAGTCTCACCCAGTTCTGCTTCCCTGTGACTGACAGCCAAGAAAGCCATGACTGTGCTGCTATGCTGGCTTTCATGGAGGAGCGATACCCAGGTACTGCAGAGGACCTTTGTTCTCTTTGGTTGACTACTATCCAAATCTCCTCTGAATATCTGAAGGACTTCCTACCAGGCAGAACTTCCATCCTCTTTAGAAATGAAAAGTACTCCGTGCTTTCCCGCTCATCCTCATATGGAGGGGTTCATTATGTGACCCAGACATGAGCAGTCAAATGCTCTTGCCTTGAACTTCAACCAGAAACTGGTGACCAAAACCATGGTACCGTAGGCAGCACATTCTAGCAGCTGGTGGCGGTAGCAACAATGGCATTGGATTTGCTAGGGCTGCTATAGCAACAGTGACCCCCTAATGTGTGTATCCAGGAGCCAGCCAGAGCAGTAACAATGTCCTCAACAGACTGTTGGCTTGGTGGCAGGATGTCTGACTATGCTTCTGGCTGCAGGTGTCCTCGGTCATTTTCTAAGCCTCACTGTCCAACTTCGTCAGCTATTCTGAGCTGCCTAAATTCCTTATCTTTTTTTTTTTTCAGTTCTGAGGACTGAACCAGGGCCCTCACACTGAGTTGCACTTTCAGCCCTTTTTTTTATTTCTTATTTGAGACAGGGTCTCACTCAGTGACTAAATGAAAGCCCAGAGTAGGCTTGAGCTTGCAATCCTCCCTCCTCACCTCCTTGAATGCTGAGATTACAAGCATGCACTGCCACACTCAGCTTCCTGATTCTATTAATACACTCTTAACATGACCTCAGATTAGAAGACAAATAGTTTCTTCCTCGGGAAGAGAGACATACTTTGCTAGTTCCTAAACTCATTTTCAATTTGCAAAAGTGAATTATTAGTCATAGATCTACAGAGGTACAGAACCAGTAAGATTTATGTGTATATGTATATGTACACATATATGTGGGCATACTGCATATACATATACATGTAAACTATATATGCATGTATATATGTATATGTATATATATGGATCTGTTTCAAGGAATTGGTCTACATGATTGTGGAGGTTGGCAAGTTCAAAATCTGAAAATAGTCAGGAAACGTGCACAGACGCTGCTGTGCACCAGCAAAGTTTGCTCTTCCTTGGGAAAACCTCGTCTCTGCTCATAAGCTCGTAAGCCAGCATCAGTTACTTCTTGTTCATAATCATACGACTTAAAATGAATGTAAGAGAAGTACATTTTAAGGTGCCATTGTTTGTACAATTTTACTAATAAAACTACTTTTCTAATTAAAACTTGGACTTCTCACCAAAAATAAAACCTTCTGACACCAGATGAATGCCTTTTCCTACACTGAGAAAATATTAAATTGCCACAGAAAGATTAAACTAAAAGAAGGCATCTGCCGGTTAAAAAAAAAAGACAGAAAGAAAGAAAAAAGAAAAAAGAAAGAAGAGTTTCCCCCATGTTCTACATGTATAGAACCATGATTCATCAAAAATATTTCTGTGAACCAGGTGTGGTGGCGCACCCCTTTAATCCCAGCACTCAGGAGGCTGAGGTAGGAGGAGCGTTGTGAGTTCGAGGCCTGCTTGGGCTACAATACGAGCACAAGGCCGGCCTGAGCTACATAGTGCAACCCTGCCTCAGCAAAACTAGGGCTGGGAGTTTGGCTCAGTGGCTTAAGCACCTGTCCAGCAGGTGTTGGGTTGTGAGTTCAATCCCTGGTGCTGAAAAAAAATTTTTTTTTTCTGTCTGAAAATGGAGAATGCAATACCAGTAAAAACAGCATCCAGACTTCAATATCCAATAGTAAATCTAACAAACAATTTGGTATGGGCAATTATACTAAGTGTTAAATGCTAGCATGGAATATATATAATATATATAATATATATATATATATAATATATATTACATTTACTTTTGCCAACTTGCAATGTTCTAATAAAAATAATAGTTTCATAAAAGAGATTTACTATTTTAACAAAACAATATTTTACATCTAAATGTAAATACAGCCAACTCATTACTTAAAATGGTTGGCAAAGGGTGATTAAAAATAAAAACAGCAGGAATACATGAGTCCTGGTAATGTAAGTTATCTTTAAATGTTTTCTTTTCATTTAAGCCTTCAAATGTGGCTTCAGATTACCAAAAACAAAGTCTCATTAACAACTGCTTTTTGCCACTTGGATGACCTTACTAATGGTTTTTAATACTGAAACATAAAAGCAATTTATCAATCAAATTGACAAAAGCATGTGTCAAAGTTTTACTTCAAATTAGTCACAAAAGAAGAAGCAGTCAGTTTGAAGATGTTCTACCTGTTGGAAATATTTACAGAAAAACAAGAATCAACTAGTGAGAAAAGTTTTTCAAACCTTGGAAATAAGAAAGAAGAAAGTTCATGTGGCTTTTCTATCTTAGAGTAGAGTGATAGAGGTGGCCCACCCAAGGATTCTTCAAGAGAATACACACCTTCCTTTGAAATAACATCCACCATTGATTTGGACACAGACTGTGCAATAACTGACTCACTTGTAGATTTTTGTCTAGTACAAATGAAAATGTTTTTGGCTTGGCACAAAAATAATCACAAAAATTTCACTGTCATGTAGGACATTAACCACTTTGATAACTACCTTACATTCTTTCATTTAATGATAAATGAATACTTTAGAAATTTCTGTAATCTTGAAACCAACTGAATCTCTCTTTAACAAGAGAGGAATCACAGCAGTGGGGAAGCAGAACATGGAACAGTGCAAGAGAAAAAGGAACCAAGGACCAAATTCAACGCCCAAGATTAAGCCTCCATGGCCCAGTTAGAGATACTCGGAAGTGTGCCTTATTAGCCCTCTAGCCAGTACTCAAGCAGTTCATATTGACCTGGAGCTTAGCTGCACAGATCCGAATGCCAGAGGACTAAGACTGGTAGGTTTGTAAAACAAACAAGAAGGAAATGGAGAAGCAGAAAGAGGAGAAGAAGGAGGAAAGGAGGAGGAAGAGGAGAGAGGGAAGGAAAAAGAAAGATCCCTTTATACATGCAAATGCACTCAAGAAAATTATGTGAAGACCCAGAGAGGAGGTGGCCATCTGAGAGCCAGAAAGAGAGCCTTCCTCCAAAGTGGACCATGCCAGCAACCTGACCTCGGGCCTCTAGCCTCCAGGACTACAAAAATATCAATGTTGGTTGCTTAAGACTCCCGTTCACGGTATTTTATTACAGAAGCCTGAGTAGTCCAAGGTCCGCAAGGCCTTCCTGGGCATCTGCCTCTTCCATGCCCTTCCTTCTTGGATGGCTTCTTTTCCCCAGAGAGGACAGGCCCCTCAGCTGTCCTTGCTGGCTTCGCTAATCAGAGACCACTGACCTAAGCCGGATGCCAGACTCCAACTTCTCCCTCTGGGACCTGGAATGAAGACATAACTGTCAGTGCATCTCTGCCAGGTGCCTGAAGGACCGCTTTGTAGACTGGGGAGTCCTGGAGCCACGCCCTTCTGCTGTGCGTGTGGGGAGGTGAGGAGAGAGCTGCGTGGGGAGACGGAGGGACTCCGAGTCCATCCTGCCGGGAGAGCAAAATCTTTTGCACCTGTTATTTTATATTTATATACGAATGTTTTTGAAGTTTAAAACAATATATATACTTGGATGTAAAACAGTGCAAAGTATCCCTGGGGACACTAGACCCCCAAAGGGCAGATGGTCAGTTGCACTGGCAGTCAGTCACATCACTTTCCAGAAGAATTTCTTAACTTCTGTAAAGTATACCAGAAAACTATTGGGGAATCCCAAAAAGAGTCATAAATTCTATCAGCAAACAACTTTTGGTACTAGATCTTGTTTGGGACAGTTTTCTTTCTCAGCTGCTATTTTGAATTTGGAAGCTACATATACTGAGTGCCATTGATTGACAGAAATAAACATAGTATTGCACTCTATCACAAGAGTGTCCCTGTTGGATTCACTGCTGAATTCTACAAGAAATTTAGTGAAGACCTAACACAACTACTTCTCAAACTCTTTAATGAAATTGAAAGGGAAGCAATACTCCTGAATTCATTCCTGGAAGCAAGCATTACTCTGATTCCAAAACCAGAGAAGGACCCAACTAAGAAAGAGAATTATAGGCCAATCTTCCTAATGAACATTGATGCAAAAATCCTCAATAAGATATTGGGAAACATACTATAGCAAATCGTCAAAAAGATTGTACACCATGATCAAATGGGATTCATTCCCAGGTATGCAGAGATGATTCAACCTATACAAATCAATAAATGTAATACACTATATCAACAGAGCCAAGGACAAAAATCACATGATTATCTCAATAGATGCAGGAAAAGCTTTTGACAAAACTCAACACTCACTCATGATAAAAACCCAACAGAAAATTGGAATAGATGGTCTCTAACTCAACCTGATAAAAGCCATATATCATAAACCAAAAGCCAACATCTTTCTAAATGGACAAAAACTGAAAACTTTCAACCTAAAATCAGGAACAAGACAAGAATATCCATTGTCACCACTCCTATTCAGTATAGTTCTGTAGACATTAGCCAGAGCAATTAGACAAGAGAAAGAAATAAAAGGAATAGGATAGGAAAGGTGTCGCGCGCTTGTCCCGGCCGGCAGGAAAACACACGACTCCGTGTAGCAGTAGGCAAGCTTTAATCGTCCCCGGTGAGGTACGCCCGAGAAGCCTCACACGCGTCCGTCCATGACGGCTCCTTCCGTGCTTCTCCCGCCCGAGAAGCCTCCTATGCGTCCGCTCCCAGCGGCTCCTTCCGTGCTTCTCCCGCCGCGCAGGGCGGGAACCCAAATAAGTACCGTTACATCCTCCAATCAGATCATCTCGGGGGGTACATTATCATTGGTTGGTGTCATTAGTAACTGGGCAGAGATCATCTACAGCGGGGTTGTAACAGGAAACGAGCGCCACCT
>RJWM01051027.1:0-10565 GCA_004363535.1 Dasyprocta punctata
CTATGGGATGCAATGAGAGCAGTCCTCAGAAGGAAATTTATTGTGGTGAATTCCCACATCAAGAAAACAGAACAAACACAAATAAAGAACCTGATGCTACACCTCAAACATGTAGAAAAAGAAGAGCAAGTCAAACATAAAGTCAAAAGAAGGGAGGAGATTATAAACATCAGAGCAGAAATTAACATAATAGAGGCTAAGAAAACAATACAAAGAATTAAGAGTTGGTTCTTTGAAAGAATAAATAAAATTGGTAAGTCCCTAGCTAACCTTATTTAAAAAAGGAAAGAAAAAACTCAAATTCATGCAATAAGGAATGAAAAGGGCAAAATCATTACAGGCCCTGTGGAAATACAGAAGATCATCAATACCTACTTTGAAAACCTTTACTCTCATACATTTGATAACACAGAAGTGAACAGACTCCTAGAAACATGAATTACCAAAACTGAATCAAGAAGATGTAAAACTGCTGAATAGCCCAATTTCAATTAATGATATTGAAAATGTAATTAAAACCTTCCCAACAAATAAAAGCCGAGTTCTTGATGTATTCACTGCTAAATTCTACAAGAAATTCAAGGAAGACTTAATGCCAACTGTCTTAGTTACTTTTTACTCATTGCCAAGACAAAATACCTGACACCCAAAATTAGGGAAGGAAAGACTTATCTCTTACAGTTCTCGGGAGTTTCCGTCCATACTTAGTAGGCTCCATGGCACCATGGTGTGGTGGTAGCCATTCATGGAAGCTGCCCAAAAGCAAGGCACAGGAACCCAGTGAGAGAGAGAAAGCAGAAGACCCGTGTTCCTCCCACCTTACTCTGTATGTCAGCTCCATTCCTGGGTGGGTGCAGCACTCACATCACCAAACCCAGCGCTAGACAACAAACCAGTCACAAATACCAGACTCAGCCCCGTCCAAATTAGATAAGGCCTTGGGGATACACAGATCAAACCAATACACTAACACTCCTCAAACTCTTCAATGAAATTGAGAGGGAAGCAATTCTCCCTAATTCGTTGCTGGAAGCAAGTATTACCCTAATACCAAAACCAGAGAAAGAACCAACCAAAAAAGAGAACTACAGGCCAATATCCCTAATGAACATACATGCAAAAATCCTCAATAAAATACTGGCAAACAGAATGCAGCAAAGCATCAAGAAGATTATACACCACAACCAAGTAGGATTCACCCCAGGAATGCAGGGATGGTTCAATGTATGCAAATCAATAAATGAAATGCACCATATCAATAGAGCCAAAGAGGAGAATCATATGATCATTTCAATAAATGCAGAAAAACTTTTGATAAAGTCCAACACTCACTCATGATAAGAACCCTATGGAAAATTGGAATAGATGGTCTCTACCTAGATCTGATAAAAGCCATCTATGACAAACCAACAGCCAGCAACATACTAAATGGTCAAAAACTAAAAACCTTCACTCTAAAATCAGGAATGAGACAAGCTGTCCATTATCACCACTCCCATTCAATATAGTGCTGGAAATATTAGCCAGAACAATTAAACAAGAGAGAGAAATAAAAGGAATAAGGATAGGAAAGAAGAAGTTAAATTATCATTATTTGCAGATGACATGATAGTCTACATAAAAGACCCTAAAAACTCCATTGAAAGACTTCTAAATGTAATAGCCAAATTCAGTAACATAGCTGGATACAAATCCAACACTCAAAAGTCAACAGCATTCCTGTACACAAACAACAAAGTCACTGAGAGGGAAATAAAAGAAGCCACACCCTTCACAATAGCATCCAAAAACATGGAATACTTAGGACTCAATCTAACAAAGGAAGTAAAAGTTCTATTCAGTGAAAATTACAATACTGTGAAAAAAGAAATCGAAGAGGATCTCAGAAAATGGAAAGACATTCCCTGTTCTTGGATAGGAAGAACAAAGATTGTGAAAATGGCCATTCTCCTAAAATTGTTACACAGATTTAATGCAATTCCAATCAAAATACCATTAACATACCTCACAGATGTAGATCAATCATTCCTGAAGTTCATTTGGAACCCGAAGAGACCTAGAATATCAAAGCAATTCTGGGCAACAAAGTAAGGCAGGAGGCATCACAATACCCTACTTGAAACTATATTACAAAGCTACTGTGATAAAATCAGCATGGTACTGGAATAAAATAGACCTGAAGATCAATGGAATAGAATAGAAGATACAGCCACAACTACAAACTCACTCAGCCACCTTATCTTTGACAAAGGAGCCAAACATGTTCAATAGATAGCCACTTTAATAAGTGGTGCTGGAAAAAATGTCTTTCCATAAGCTGAAAACTAAAACTAGATCCATACCTACCATCATGCACTAAACTAAAGTCAAAATGTATCAAAGATCTAAATATTAAAACAGAAATACTAAATCTGCTAGAAGACAAAGTAGGTAGAAATCTTGAAAACATAGGGGTAGGCAGATAATTCATGAACAAAAATCAAACAGCACCGAAGTACTTCCCAGAATCAACAACTGGGATTTTGTCTTATTAAAAAAATTTGCATGTAAAAGGAAATCTCCAACAGAGTGAAAAAAAACCCATGAATTGGGAAAAAATCTTAGTCAACTGTCCCTCAGACAAAGGACTTCTATCTAGAACATATAAAGAATTCAAAAAATCAGGTCCCCAAAATTCAAAGACTCAACCCAAAAATGGGTATCTGAGATGAATACACATTTCTCAGCTGAAGACATACAAATGGTAAATAAGTACATGAAAAAGGGCTCAGCATCATTGGTCATTAGATAAATGCAAATTAAAATGACACTGAGTTCCATCTCACTCCAGAAAAAATGGCCAGGATCAAGAAATCAATCAATAACAAATGCTGGAGGAGCTATGGGGGGAGGGCGTAAATGCCTCTCCACTGTTGGTCGGAGCATAGACTGGTTCAGCCACTGTGGAAATCAGTGCAAAGATTCCTCAAAAAACTAGAATTGGAGGTGCCATTTGACCCAGTTATTCCCCTTCTGGGTATTTTCCCAGAAGAATTGAAAACATCATACCACAGTGATATATGTGCACCCATGATTATAGCAGCACAATTTGTAATAGCCAAATATTGGAACCAACCTGAATGCCCATCAACAGAGGAATGGATAAAAAAGGTGTGGTCTTTTCACACAATGGAGTTCTACTCAGCTATAAAGAATGATCACATTGAGGCTTTTATAGGCAAATGGATGCAACTTGAGACCATACTCATTAGTGAAATAAATCAAGCTCACATGTGAAATACCATACTGTTTTCCCTAGTGTAAGATACTGAAAAGTAAATAAGATACAAAATCTTCAATAAATATTGTGAAAGGGTAAAAAACTGCTCAAAGGGGAAACAAATAACTCAGGGAAAAGGAGAAAAGAAGGTAGGGAAAATAAAAAGATACAAATTTGTACATATGCACTTACGATAGCTAAGATGATTGTATTACTAATTATATTAGTTCTTGGAACAAAACAGTTAACATTCATAGGATTAGGTCAATTTTGTGTGTTTATATCTGGTAATCTGAGTAACTCTTTTGAAGATAACTATGCAAAATAACAACCTTAGTTCCGTTCCTACCACCTTGTTTTGCAAGCCCACATTGTTATTGTTTTGGGCTCTTTGTTATTATTTATTTGTCTTTTCTGTTTCTTGTTTTTCTTGTAGTTTGTTTTGTTTTGTTTTACCCTCTAATACAGAAAAGATAGATGTACATATATAGGTCTAGAACTTCTCCTAAAGAGTTTACAAGAATTGATTTTAATATGTGTGATGGTATGAACAGCTACTTTAAAGAAAATGAGATATTATGGTGGCCATTGCCAATTTCTTATCATAGTGTTTTGAAGTCCAATAATGCTTTTATTCTTTGTTTTGATCGGTTTTAGTCTGTTTTGCATTATTTGATTTCAGTATGTGTGAAGGTATGGACAACTATCTTGAAGAGAACAAGAGACATTATGGTAGCCATTGTTGATTTTCCTATTGTCTGGCTTTAAAGACTGATAAGCTTTCATTCTTTCGTTTTAATTGGTTTTTACACTATTTTGTTTTGTTTGAATTTATTGTGTGTGAAGATATGGACAATTATTTCACAGAAAACAAGAGACATTATGGTGACCAGTGTTGAATTCCTATTGTCTTGTTTTGAAATCCTGTATTTTTTGCATTGTTTTGCTCTGATCTGCTTTGTTCTGTTTTGTTTTGCTTGTTTTATTCTCTTTAAAATTAATAACATTTTTAAAAATGTATAAATAAACTTTTAACTTTTTGATTAACTAATTAAAAGATTCCTAAAATTTTCTAACAGTAATAAAATAATAAGTTTTAAACTTTATAGAGTTCTGTATTTCTAGTAAACAGTAAAAATAATATAGAGTTCTGTATTTCTAGAAAATGACAAAAATAACTGTGAAAATGCTAATTAAATAAAAAGACAAAAATATATGGAGGTAACAAAAATAGCCTCTTCGTAGAAATTAAGCATTGCAAATGGAAATATTGCAAGTATTTAGAAAACATTGCTTTATAAGTCAGTCAATACAAATCAGATATAAGACAGTGGGAAAATAAAATTTAAAAAGTCATATAAAAAACTTAAATACTAGCATTAGAAAATACAGTGTATGCCAAAAATTGTGCTTCTACATTGAAGAACAAAATGTCTTTCTTAGGCTATATGAAGTAATATTAGTAGTAACAAAGTAAAAAGAATAAGTTTGGAATCTCCATTTGCTTTTTGTTTGTTTTGCTTTCTTTTGTTTTGTTTTTTTGATTTGATTTTAAAGAGAATAAAGCCAAACAAAACCAAACACACCACTAATTAGCAAAAGAAAAATATAAAAGTATAACCATATGTAAACAACATAAGTACCTCAAGAACAGGCAGAATTTTCAATATTTTGATTGAAAATACTATTCCAAAGGACTTACTCTTCCAAGTGAAATTAAGACTTTCATGGATTGTTTTATGATATGATGCTTGACTTCTTTCAAAGAACATGATTATATAAAGC
Organism: Dasyprocta punctata; assembly: GCA_004363535.1. Lineage (NCBI taxonomy): Eukaryota > Metazoa > Chordata > Mammalia > Rodentia > Dasyproctidae > Dasyprocta > Dasyprocta punctata. The sequence goes on from RJWM01051027.1 coordinate 5,045, forward strand.
TATGTGAGAAAAGGCTATTGCAAAAATATGACATTGTTATTTGTTGCCAAATTATAACTAAGACCACTATTACCCAAAGTGAGTAAATCTGTGACACTGAAATTGAGATCGCATGAGATAAATGCAATTTGATAATAGCCATAAATGTATATGATACTTTAAGATAACTACAACATCTATTATGTATAGGAAAATATTCATAGTTTCAGGAGACACCAGAACCACTGCAATGTTCAGTATTACAGGGTTTTTGCCTATATCTATGATACAAGAAAATGCTAAATTACTGTAAGGAAATTAATCTTAAAGATGAGTGGCAATAAAGGCATAATATTTTTCAATATAAATTCATATATCTTGCATCTTGACTGGCTTACTAGCCAAAGGTTAAGGACCACTACGGACAGGCTCAGATAATTTATTTTTCCTGGCTATTAATAGTGGCACTGACTCCAGGAAGAGAATGATCAGCGCCTCGCGAGAACCCACCATGCTGGGTCAGGGAAGATCCAACCAGAAGACAACTATCCAGCCTTCCTTGTAAGCTTCCCAGTGGATTCCAGGAAGAGAAAAGTCAGCACCTCCTGTGAGCCTACCATCCCCCAAACCCCCCAAAAGCAACCTGCTGGTTCAAAGGACCAGCTAAGTTGATAGCAACTAAGGTATATAAAGCAATTAAGTTCTTATATTGTTTGGTTGATTTTGGAGGCCTGGCACCAGCAGTCTGAGCATCTCTTGGGAGGATGACACTGCAATGTAGCAAATATGGGGGATTTCCTTCTATCTTGTCTTTGAGGCCCAATATTGTTCTCACTGTTTTGCTTTATTCAGTATTCTGTTTTGATTGGTTTTATTCTGTTTTGTTTCTGGTTTGATTTTGCTATACCTGATGGAATGGACAACTATTGTGATGATAACAAGATATACTATAGTAGCTATTGTTTTCCCAGTATCCTGCTTTGAAGGTCTGTACCAATTCTACTGCTTTGTTTCAATTGACTTTGTTCTGTTTTGTTTTGTTGGATTTTGCTATCTTTAAAATAAAAAATAACAAAAAAAGAACTTATACATATATAATACTATCAGTAGCAAACATAACATACTATTTCACCATATTGTATATGCTTATTAATCATAATAGAACTGGGAGGAACAGCTTGATGTTCCATTTCGAAGTTGAACAAAGTGAGATTTAGGTGGAAATTTCTTCAAGTAACACATAAAGTTGGTGGGAATCAGAGTTAAAACTGTGCTACCATATTCATTATCAATTTCAATATCAATATTTTACTTTAATAATGAAAATGTAAAACACAGTGCAGTGTACAGGTGTGGCATATGTATATATTTGTGAGTCTTTTAATAGGACTTAACTTACACTAAAAAGTGTACATTGGACAACTGAACAAACTGTGAAAAATCTTATCTGGAGATCTTCTAGAATGAATAATAAGATACTGTATATCCTACAGAGAGAAGTAATTAAACTTGAGCAAAGCAGGAAAAACTGGCTGTTGAGCAGGAAGTACAAATGGAGTTGTTTAGCACTGACTAAATACAAATTATCTCCAAAATCAGGGAAGAGAGGCAGCCTAACGCTCCAACATCAAACACAGGAAATAAACATTCTACACACCTGCTGTGGTCACTCTTCCCCTATTGAAGGAAATTACATGGTCGTGATAAACCACACTTCCACACCATACCACAACAGTGTCATTAAGTTACCCTGATAACTCCAAATCAACATTGTATTTTGGATGGGAAGAGTTTTAGATGAGGCTCTACATAATGTTATTTCTCCAAATGATATAAATATGTAGGAATGTTCATACATTTTCTCTACCTGTCGGTTATAAATGTCTATCTTATTCATTAGCAAGATGCTGGATAGTTAAGTTTATGCTAGCTACATTAAAATTTTCAACACCTGCAAATGATGTTTAATAAATTACTATAAAACTTGATGAAGACACCTGGCAGCTTTCCTAATTTAGATCTAATCCAAGAAATAATTTGATCATAGCACTACTTCAGTAGTATAAGTGAGACTCTATTTTGGGGGAAAAACAATAATAATTTGCTGATAATTATTGTGGAAAGGGATAGTACAGCAATTGTTAGCAGCCCACAATAATATGCCTCGCTAGCTTCAACACCTGAACCTAGTTATGTCTCTCTCATCATTGAATCTCCAAAGAACAAAGAAAAATAGGCTTTTTTAATTGTCCTGATTGCAATCCACATTAAATAAGGATGCATCCCACAGTTGTAGGCAGAACTCTTGATCTTTGAAGTTATTTTGAAAATCACCTTTATCTTCAGAGATGCATAGCTTTTTAGGGAAACACAAAACAAAATATGAAAACCTTATAAAACCAGGAATACATTGGTGTCATTTCTTTTTATAATTAAAGCATAATATATGGAACAATGTATTGACACAAAGGCAAAACAGACATATTTGCAGTAAACCAAATAAAATTTTAAGTATAAATGGTTCAGTTTGCTAATGAAGTAAAACACAAAAAATAGAAAAGTGAATGAACTCTGAGACATATTTAAACACTATAAAACATTAGCCGTATGCATTTGTTACTTTTGATATTTTAAATTTGATGTACTAAATTTTTTTTTTTTATTTATTTATTTTTTTTTTTTTTTTGCGGCACTGGGGATTGAACTCACAACCTCGTGCCTGCCAGGGCAGGTGCTTAAGGCACTGAGCCAAACTCCCAGCCCTTGATGTACTAAATTTTAATGTCAAATTCATTTCAAGATTTTAGCCCCTAATCTACCTCCTCCGAAGACATAGACCTATTAACACTGTTGCAGCAAACTGTTCTCATTGGCACTCCAGAGGCTCCGAACTCCTCACAGCCAGACACAAGGTCTGGGTGGTGCCACACTCTGGAATGTGCTTCACCTAGCCGCCTGGGTCCCAGAGATTTCGACCCCCACCCATAAGGCAGACAGTCCAGCAACACACTCCAGGAGTGCATCCTCACTAGAAGCACAGAGGATCAAGTTCTACCAGTCCAGTGTTTCAGCACAATCCATCAGGGGAACATCCAGCCAACCTTGCAGGACACAGAGGTACTGAGCCCAGCCCAGCCCAGAGACCCAGAGCTGCTCATCAGGGAGTGGCCAGTGTAGCTGCATTGCCTTAGAGAACTTGAGCTCTGCCCACCAGAGCACAAGGCGCAAGCTCCATTGTTCAGGGGTGCAGCCGTGTGGCAGGTCCTAGAGGTTGCAAACCTGCCCAACCAGCAGCAAGACCCCTGCACTATACGCCTGGAAATCGCCCAGGCTTGCCTTGCACTCCAGACGCTCTGAACTCCTTGCAGCCAGACACAAGGCCCAAGTGGTGCCACACTCTGGGGTGTTCTCTGTCTAGCCACCTGAGTCCCAGAGATTCCAAACTCCATGCAGCCAGGCTCAAGGTCCAGTGACACAACACAGGGGTGCATCTCTGCTAGCCACCTGGGTCACAGGGGTTGTGATCCTTACACAGACAGGTTCTACACCCTGGGAACAGGCTCCAGGGGTGGGACCCTGCTAGCTACAGGGAGGATACAAACTTTGTCCAGCCCAGCATCCCAGAGCAACCCAGCAAAGTACGTCAGGGGAATACATGGCCAGCCTCACAGATCACAGAACACAAGGGTCCAGCGTCATAATCTGGGGGTGTGTGCTGGCTAGCCATGGGGATACTGGAGGATAGAAGATCTACCCAGCACAGTGTTCCACTACAATTCATTGGGAGGCTACCTGCCCAGGCACACAAGTCCTAGAAGAAAATGACAAAATGAAAGACCAAGAGAGAGTCTCAGTTCCCCAGCCCACTAAGAACAAACCCAAGAGACACTGAAATGGAAGACACTGGGTGTTACACAACTGAACTTTCTGATATGATAGCAAATGAAGTAAAGAAACAACTCCATGAAGCTATAGGGAAACTCAAATCCAAAATAATCTCTCAGCTAAAAATTGAAATGATAAGCATTATGAAAGAAATGCTGTGTGTATCTAAAGAAGATCAAGATAAAAAAATAGAAGAACATAAGAAAATGATGGAAATTTTGAATGAACTATATAAGACAAATAAAATGTATGAAACAGATTCAAAGGGAAATTCAGGAAATGAAAGATTCCTTGGAAAGTTGACAAAATCACTTGAATGAAGATAGAGTCTCAGACATCGAAGACAGCAAGGAAGCCTATGATCATGAAAGAAAAGATCTCTTAAAAATAACAAGGAACCAAGAAACAACAATTCAACAGCTGCAAGACGATGCCAAAAGAAATAACATAAGATTAATAAGCATCAATGAAAAACCAGGGGTCAATACTAATGACCTGCAAAGACTATTTGCTAAAATAATAGCAGAAAATTTTCCAAACATAGGAAGAGAATCTGATATATAAGTAAGTGAGGCATACAGAACCCAAATTAACCATAACCAAAATAAATCTTCACCCAGGCATATAATACTTAGGGTATCAGAAATACAGCACAAGAACAAAATACTAAAAGCTGTCAGAGAAAAGAAACAGATCACCTATGGAGGAAAGCCTATCAGAATCATGGAAGACTTCTCAACACAAACATTTAAGTCAAGAAGAGCTTGGAGTGAAGTACTTCAAATCCTAAAGAAAACTTTCAACCCAGATTGATGTACCCTGCAAAACTATCTTGAAAAATTGATGGAGAAATAAGATACTTCCATTACAAAGAACAAATGAAATTTGTGGCCAGCAAACCAACACTAAAAAGAGTACTGAAAGACACTCTAGAAAGAGACAAAGATAGCTACAATCTTAAGAACAACAACCAAAGGAAACCACTAAGCAGGGCAAATAATTAAAAAGAAAATGTAGAAAACCAACAACAGAAAGATATCATGACATGGATGAGTCAGTACATACCAGTTATATCAATCAGTATAAATTAAATGGTCTCAACTCACCAATAAAAAGTAAACTGGCAGAGTGGGTTAAGAAACAAACTCCAACAATATACTGTGTACAAGAAACACATTTAACTCAAAAGGAAACGTACAGACCAAAAATCAAAGGATGGAAAACAATACTCCATGCAACAGGAACCCAGAAAAAAGCAGGGGTAGCTATTATGTTTGCAGACAATGCGAACTTCAAACTGAAAATGATCAAAAGAGATGAAAAATGTCACTACATACTTGTTAGGGGAAAACTTCAAGAGGAAGAGATTACAAAAATAAATATATATGCACCGAATATGGGAGCACCCATCTATGTAAGACAATTCTTAATAGACATGAAAAAACAAATAAACAATAATTCAGTTATAACAGGTGACCTTAACACCCCACTGTCACAGAAAGACAGATCAACCAACCAAAATATCAGCAAAGAAATAGCAGAACTGAATCAAACTTGTGAACAAATGGACCTAGTAGATATGTACCGAGTATTCCACCCATCAACATCAGAATACACATTCTTCTCAGCTGCACATGGGTCATTCTCTAAAATAGAT
>RJWM01051028.1:0-10568 GCA_004363535.1 Dasyprocta punctata
TATCTTTCATGTTGTGGGAATTGATTGTGGAGCTGAGGAACAGCAATGTCATTAATTGGAGCCTAAACGTGACACAGTGTGCCAGCAGTGCCTACTTATGAAATGACGTGGTAGGTATGTGAGTTTATGTCAGGTGAAAGGGCTTCTTGATTTAAATTAAGATTTTGGAGTGTAAAGCCAAAACATTTGGTCTCTTGGGTAGTTTCCAGTGTATTTATCAAATGGGAAACAAAAAGATGGTTGCTAAAACTCTGAGTGGCAAAACTCCCAGTTATTCCCACCCTCAAGTAAAGGAATCCAGTCAGTTGCCTATGCTTGATAGACTAACAGTTGGTTTATGGCTGTGGGTCAAACAGGGAGCAACCATTGGAATGTGGGGTGCATCTTATGAAAGATATGTTTGAGGGGTGGTACTGGGGATTGAACCCAGGGCTTTTACACTGAACTACATTGCCAGCCCTTTTTCGTTTTGTTTTGAGATAGGGTCTCACAAAGTTGCCTAGGTGGGTTTTGAATCAGTAGTCCTCCTGCTTCAGCCTTCCAGAGTGCTGTGATTACAGGCTTCTGCCATCATGCCTTGTTAAAAGTAAGTTTGTTAGCCAGGCGTGGTGGCATACGCCTTTAATCCCAGCACTCGGGAGGCTGAGGTAGAAGGAGTGTTGTGAGTTCGAGGCCGGCTTGGGCTACAACGTGAGCACAAGACCGACCTGAGCTACATAGTGTGACCCTGCCTCAAAAAACTAGGGCCGGGAGTTTGGCTCAATGGCTTAAGCACCTGTCTGGCAGGCGCAAGGTGGTGAGTTTGATCCCTGGTGCCGCAAATAAAAAAAAAGTATGTTTGTTTGTATTTTGGCTGGGCGTGGTGTCACATGCCTATAATTTCAGTATTCAGGAGGCCGAGGCAGGAAGATTACAGCAATTTCAAGGCCATTGTGGGCTATGTAGTGAGTTCAGGACCAGTCTGAACTACATAGTGAGACCCTATTTAAAAAAAAAAAAAAAAAAAGTCCCTGAATCAGAGCTCACAGTTTTGAGAAGCTGTTGGTGTTGAGCTGGAGCCTAAAGTGATATCTTTCTATTGCCTGTTGGCCATTTCAAAACTAGAAATGTAATGGTCAATTCACTATAAAGAAATGCCCTCTGCCCCTCATGAGGCCACACCCCATGATGAGCCAGCCCCTCTGGGCCCAGAGGAGAGAAAACCGTCCCCTTTCCCAGGCCCTGCTGCCATAGGGGAACATGGATGAACAGCCTCCCCACACCTCTCTGCCACCCCGGGAACCTCAGATCGGAGGATGAAGAAGCAGGGTGCAATCTCAGACCTCCAACCCACCCAGCACAAGTCCAGAAGACACAGATGCAAAAGAAATCAGAAGCCACACAACTGAAATTTCTGAGATGATGGCAACTGAAATAAAGAGACAGCCGAGTGCTTACTTTGCATGCCTGGGTCTGGCGGTCTGAGCATCTATTTAGAGGATAGCAGTGTGCATTACTGTACCTATGGTTGATTTACTACTGTCTTGTTTTCGAAATTCAATATTATTTCCATTGTTTTATTGTTTTGTCGTATTCTCTTTAACATTAAAAAATTTTGTTTTTCTTTATTTTTTCATTTATTTATTTCTTTTGCAGCACTGGGGATTGAACTCACAACCTCGCACCTGCCAGACAGGTGCTTAAGCCACTGAGCCAAACTCCTGGCCCTAGTTTTTGGAAGTAGGGTCACGCTACATAGCTCAGGCCAGCCTTGCGCTCATGTTGTAGCCCAAGCCAGCCTCGAAATCACAACGGTCCTCCTACCTCAGCTTCCCAAGTGCTGGGATTAAAGGCGTGCACCACCATGCCCAGCTTTTTTTTTTTTCTTTAAATCAGTACTGTTAAGAGGACATTATACATAGCCGGGTGTGGTGGCACATGCCTTTATTCCCAGCACTTGGGAGGCTGAGGTAGGTGGAGCATTGTGAGTTCGAGGCCCCGGTTGGGCTTCAGCGCAAGCGTAAGATCGGCCTGAGCTACATAGTGCTACCCTGCCTCAAAAAAACTAGGGCTGGGAGTTTGGCTCAGTGGCTTAAGTACCTGTCTGGCAGGCGCAAGGTTGTGAGTTCGATCCCTGGTGCCACAAAAAAAAAAAGAGGACATTATGCCCAACTCAGCAACCCAGGAAGCAGCAGTGGAAAGGAGTCTATAAATTGTTTACCTAAACTCCCATAGTGGTAGAGCTGAAGTGAGAGAAATCACTCAGTCCTGATTCAAATAATCTTCTAGACTGTCCCTTCCACCTGGAAGAGAGTACAGGGGAAAGGCATTCGATTCATTGGGCTGCTGAATTCACTGGGGATTCAAGGAAATCACATTGGGTGGGACTTAGGTGGGTGGAGAGTGGCTCAGGCAAATTCTTCCCTCACAAAGTATCAGAGATACTTGGAAATTATTATGTTGATTGATAAAATAGATGGCCAGTAATTAAGTGCCAAAGTGCCATGAATTGAGAACAATAAAACCAGCCACTACTGAGGAGCACTTTCTGTGAACCAGGTAAAGTTCTAAGCATTTCGCATGTGCACTAACCCGGATGAACTGATTGTGTTCACATGACTCAATAAGGCAGGCTTCAAGTAACATTCCATTTTGGAAATGAAAAAATGAAGGCACAGAGAGATCAAGTTCATGCAGTGGTAGGTAGGACTGCAATTCAAAGAGTCACATGCAAAGAGGCTCTTGCTAAATTGCCCAAGATGGTCTGCAACTCCTGGGTTCAACTGATTATTCTCTCTACCTCCTGAGTAGCTAGATGACCAGATGCCACATTTGCAGTGTGATAGACTGCCTCTTAGTGTGGGGAGATTCAGATAGTGCTAAATGGGAGAAGCGCTCGGGATTGTGGAAATGCAGAGAAATAGGGTTTTTTGTGATTGTTTTTGGTTTTTTGGAGATGGTGTCACAATGTAGTTCAGGCTGACCTCGAATTCAGAGTGGTTCTCCTGTCTCCCGCCTCCGGCCTCTTGAGTGCTGGGATTATGGGCATGTGCCACCATGCATGGCTTAGAAACACAGTTTAAGAAGGACTTATGCATCAAAAAAATGAGTAGATTGCCAGAGGAGGCTAAGAGATGGGGAACAAAAGTGTCTAATGAGGCTTTGAAAGAACTTGAAATTCAGTAGGTGAATGGAGGTAAGACTTCTGGTTTTTCAATCTACCTGCTAAAATTTTAAGGTAAAAGTAAATTTTTTTTTTTTTTTGTCTAGGCATGGTGGCTCATGCTGTAACCCCAGTGCTGGGAGGCTGAGGCAGGAGGATTGCTGTGAGTTCGAGGTCAGCGTGGGCTACATAGTGACTTCAAGGCCAGCCTGAGCTCCATGGCAAAACTGTCTCAGAGAGAGAGAGAGAGAGAGAGGGAAATATATTTTATATCGTGTACAGATACTGATTCCCTATGATGAATATGATCATTATATATATCTAAAATGTACCAATAAACTTAATTTTTTTTTGGTACTGGGGATCAAACTCATGACCTCACGCTTACCAGCTGCTGAGCTAAATCCCTGGCACATTAATTATATTCTAAAAAAAGAAACATTTTTTTCTTTTTGTTGCTAGGAATAGAATCCAAGTCCTTCTGCAGTGCATCAGTGCATGCTAGGCAAGTGCTCTTCCACTAGCCTACCTCTCAGGTCCTATTTATCTATTCACTTATTTTAGGGTTAACATTCTGTATCCCACGCTAGCCTCAAACTCCTAATCCTCCTCCCATAGCCTGGGATTACTGGTCACCATGCCCAGCAAACAAATACAAAAAGATTTCTGAAAGCATCTAAGAACTGACAAGTTAGTAAAAAGTTATCAAAGTGATAGTAAATAATCAAGAAAATAATGGAATAAACATACCTGGGAAGCATTTAATTTTTTTCATGGTGCTAGACAATTAAACCCAGTGGCTGGCATATGTTAGGCAAGGACTCTACCATTGAGCTACACTTCAGCCTTGGTAACCACGTTTGACCTAAAAGCACACTATATGTATGTCTTTATTTCCTTTTGTTCCAGAGTGCTGAAACATATCCTTTTTTTTGGAGGGGGCAGGGGACAGGATCTCAACTTACCCATGCTGGTCTTGAACTTCTGATCCTCCTGAGTATCTGGGTTTATAGTTGTGTGCTTATATGCCAGGAAAGGTGAACCATATTTTTTCTAGCAAATGAGACTCTAGATTCAGTGAGACAGAAGTTAAAACCTACATATAATGGGGAGTATCATGTGGTCATATCAATTGATGAAAAAAAATTTTGACAAAATTTAATGCCTATTTATAATAAAAACTCTTGGGTTGGGGATTTAGGTCAGTGACATAGGCTCCTGCCTGGCAAGTGTGAGGTTGTGAGTTTGATCCCCAGTACAAAAAAAAAAGGAAATAGAATAAAAACTCTCAGCTTTAGAATATAGAGGAACTTTCTCACTTTAAAAAAGAAGATCTATGAAACCTCTACAGCTAACATCATACTTTACAATGAAAGAATAAATGCTTTCCACCCAAGAATGGGAACAGGCCAAAGACGTCCACTTTTTTTTTTCTTTTTTTTTGGTGGTCTTTTTGAGACAGGGTCTCACTATGTAGTTCAGGCTGGCCTTGAGCACACTTTGTAGCCCAAATTGATGTTGAACTCACAACAATCCTCCTGCCTCAGTCTCAAGAGTGCTGGGATTACAGGTGTGCACTACCACACCCAGCTGGGACGTCCACTTTCATCGCTCTTATCAGACATGGCACTGGAAGTCTAGCTGGCACAATAAGATAGAAGAGGCTTTCATATTGGAAAGGAAATTACATAACAAAAGACAAAATTACTCCCTAATTGAGGTGAGGTGACTGTCTTCCTTAAAAGAAATATTCCAAGGAATCTACGAAAAACTTTGCAAAATTAATAAGGGAGTTCAACAAAATTCCAGATTTCAATGTTAACACATAAAATATATGATCCAGGATGGAGCCTACGAATGTGGCTCAGTGGTGGAGAATTTGCCTAGCATGTGTGAAGCCCTGAGTTTGATTCTTAACACTGAAAGAGAGGGAGGTAGAAGGAGCAGAACGAGGTGAAGGAGGAGAAGAAGCTGGGTGTGGTGGCACAAATTTGTAATCCCAGAACTCACTCTCACAGAGGCTCAAAAAAATTTTATGTTTGAGTTTTAGGAGGGAGAAAATGAGGAAGAGGCACATTTAAAGAAAGATGACAGAATTGCCCATAACTATTGGATGATGCAAAAATGAAAAATAAAATCTTAACTAGATTTATGGTAGCAAAATTGCAGAATACTGAAAAACAGAGAAGTAAATCGGGGCAAAGTGAAAACATTAACGACAGTAGAGCTAAAGACAAAAGTAATACAAAATCCTTATTGCTTGCCAAACCCTAGACGTATGATTGTCTCCCTACAGGAACTATATTATGTAGATTCTCAGTTTTACAATGAAGGAATTTTGACAAGTGAAATAGAGTTTCTTGCCCGGGGTGACAGTTTATGAATGTAAAGGAAGGATTTTGAACAAGATAGTTCTGCCTCCAGTTTATGCCCTTAGCGGGTTTACACAGTCTCTCTAAAGGAAGAGGGGAATCCACTGAGAGGCTTTAAAAGGGGAGATATAGCGCTGCTTTGGGAAGACCATCCTAGTACCATCGTGGATGTTAGGCTAAATGGGGCCAAGGATGGGGATAAGAGGACTGTTGGAGTAATGTGGCCCAAAATGGGGAGGCCTTGAATGAACCAAGTTGGTGGCAGAGGGCAGACAAAAGCAGTGGATTGTGATGCCTTCCTGAGCGCAGCCTACTGAACTCGGTTTTGGATCGGATCTCGGTCCAGGTGGAGAGTGAGGCTGGTACGCAGGTATCTGACTTGGGCAATTCAATGCATGTAGAAAGGCATTCAGCGAGGTGGGGCACACGGGATGCTTAGGAGGCTGAAGCAACAGCTCGACTTAGCCCCTGGCACACTGCAGTGTCTGTAAGCCCCAGAGGCCAGCCCCAAGGGAAACAGAACTGTCAGAACAGGGGGTGGGGTGGGGGGGTTGCGCGCGCGCCCCGACTTAAGCCTGGCCGGAAGCTGCGCGCGCAGGCACAGTGCGCGGGGCGCCCCCTGGCGGGCGCGGCGACAACGCACAGGAAAGAGCCGCCGCCAGCCTCGCGCAGTCGCCGCCGCTCCAGTCCAACATGGCGATGCACAACAAGGCGGCCCCGCCGCAGATCCCGGATACCAGGCGGGAGCTGGCGGAGCTCGTGAAGCGGAAGCAGGAGCTGGCGGTGAGGGGCTGGGGCGGCGCGCCCGCCGAGCTGGCCGTCCGCTCCTCTGGGGGCGAGCTCGGTGGCCCGGGCCCGGGTGCTCTCGGTGGCCTGCGGGCGGCTCGGCTTCCGGGCCTGCGGCTCGGCGGCGGGAGCTGCAGCGGGAGCGGGAGCAGGCGCGGGGTGGGGGTGGGGAGTGGCCAGCGGGCTCGGGAGCGCGCGGGCGGCGGGCGTGGCAGGGCCCGTGTGGGCGCGGCGGGCCGGCAGGGCGGGCGGGCGGCAGGCTTGGGAGGCGTGCCCCGGCGGCTGTGTGAGGAGAACCCCGACGCCCCGCTCGGCCTGCGGAGGATGGGGGAGCTTGGCCGTTTGGGTACGGGGACATCCTTCGGATGGGGTTTTCAGCTGACTGGGATGTGCTGCGTTTGGGAACATCTTGGGGACAGGCAAGGGGAGAGGACTCAGCCTGCGGAATTGGGAATCGTGACGTGCACGCGGGGTCCCGGGAACCCTGGAGGCCGAGCGCTGCGGGCCCTGCGCTTGAGCTGCGCGCGGGGGAGGACCAGCTCACCTGAAGCTGCCCCTCCAGGTTTCCATAGCAACTGGCAGCCGGGCGCGGCGGCCTATCTGAGGCTGCGTGGAGGAGAGAGGGTTGCTGGGGAGTTGCTGGGAGGCTGCTCACTTTTGCCTTTCCTGGTAGTGACACCCTAGTGAGGGGGAGTAGAGACTGCCCACGTCCTGCCCCAGTCTGGTTCTTAACGCTCAGCTGTCTCTCTAAAGTATAAGCAGTGCTCCACATCTGTGTGTTTTTTGAGGTCAGGCTCCGTTCATTCCATTCTGTCCACAGAGGGGTCCATCATCCCCGAAAGGACTGTCTTAGACCTGAATGGCCTGGCCTTGTCCAAATCCATTCCTCCCCAAAGATGGTTCAGTGTTAATGAGCTGGATTTACAAGTCTAATACTAGGATTTCAGTCTGGTCATCTCTGATGTTTACATTTAAAAGACTTTTTCCCTGTCCTTGTTTCTCATCTCAGGAAACACTGGCAAACTTGGAGAGACAGATCTATGCTTTTGAAGGAAGTTACCTAGAAGACACTCAGATGTATGGCAATATTATTCGTGGCTGGGATCGGTATCTGACCAACCAAAAGTGAGTGTCAGAAGCCAGTTTTCCTCTTGTGCCTTAGTAGTATTTGTAGGGCTGTATATTCTTAGAGGGAACTTTGCAGGTAGGCTGTAGTAAAATGGTATGGAAAGCTGGGTATGGGATCACAAACCTGTAATCCCAGCACTCAGGAGGCTGAGGCAGGAGGATCGTTTCGAGTTCGAGACCATCGTGGACTACAAAGTGAGCTCAAGGCCAGCCTAAAGTGCATAGTGAGACCCTGTCTTAAAAACACCACCACCAACAACATCAACAAAAAAGTGCATGCCTGTAATCTCAGCACTTGGGAGGCTGAGGCAGGAAATTCCTGCAAGTTTGAGGCCAGCCTGGGCTACAAAGTGAGTTCAAGGCCAGCCTGAACTGCGTAATGAAACCCTATCTCAAAAAAAAAATGATGTGGAAAGAGCTCTGGGCTTGGACTTATTACCTCACTGTGTAACCTTGGATAAGCCCATATGTGTATATAGGAAAAGTTAGACCTGTGTCACAGGGTCGTGTGAGGTTTAAATGAACTATGTGTAGTACTGACAGTACTTGACACAAGAGCACTCTTTTAGTATTTTCCACATTTTAATTGGTCACTTGTTTTACCCTCACAATTTTTGCCATACCCATGTGCCAAGTGCACCACTCTTTACTTGGCGACACTATTCTGTAAAAATTTCTTAATTTTTGCAGTTTTTGGATCTATAGAATTGAAAGAAAAGAGTACACGAATACTTGGTGGCCTTCACTTGTGTTTACTAGGAGCATGTTGCTGCACAGTCTTTCTGTAATGTATAAAAACACATACATTTGAGATTGTTTTAGTTTTGAAATAATTGTAGATGCATAGCAAGTTGCAAAAATAGTACAAAAAGGTCTTATATACCCTTCACCTGGTTTTGGCTAGTGGTTGCACTTCATATAACTGTAATACATTATCAAAACCCAGAAATTGCCCGGTGTGGTGGCGCATGCCAGTAATCCCAGCGCTCAGGAGGCCCAGACAGGAGGATTGCTGTGAGTTCCAGGCCAGCATGAACTGCATAGTGAAACCTTGTCTCAAAAAAACAAAGTAACTCCAAAAACCCAGACATTGCCGGTGGTGCAATGTGCATACATGGTTCTGTGGCATCTTACAGCATGTATAGACTCTTGTAACCACCATCAAGATACAGAACTGTACCACCACAAAGATCTCCCTCTTGTATCTTCTTTGTAGTCACATCCCTCTTGCCCCTATACATTTTTTTCCAGCTACAGTGTTGGGAGTACAAGTGTACATGTCTGGCTTTTTTTCCCTAAACTTTGAGACAGGGTCTTCCTAAGTTACTAAATTACACAGAATGAGTTTGAATTTTCCAAACCCTTGCCTCAGCCTCCCAGAGTGCTGGGACTACAGGGCTGTGCCACTACTCCTGCTGCTGCTTTCTTTTGACCCAGGATCTGGATATATTGTGTTTGGTTGTTATGTCTGTGTCTTCAGGTTGTGTGTGTGTGTGTGTGTGTTTCTTTTTTTTTTTTTTGTGGCACCGGGGATCGAACTCACAACCTCACGCCTGCCAGACAGGCGCTTAAGCCACTGAGCCAAACTCCCAGCCCTAGTTTTTTTGAGACAGGGTCGCACTATGTAGCTCAGGCCAGCCTTACGCTCACGTTGTAGCCCAAGCCGGCCTCCAACTCACAGCGCTCCTCCTACCTCAGCCTCCCGCATGCGCCACCACACCCAGCTTAGACTACTTTTCAACTCATGGCAGTCCTCCTGCCTCAGCCTCCTGAGTCCTGGGGATTATAGGAATGTGCTACCATGCCTGGCTGCACTATTCATTTTTAATAATAAACATTAAAATAAATGCATATTAAAATAGAATGAGGAGGGGTTTGGACTGGGGGGTGTTGCCTTATATTCTGATGACCTGTCATGTTCCTTGGTCCCCCGAGTCCCCTAAAAAGAAAATAAATGAAACAAAAATGTTTGTGAAGCACCTAAAATAATCTCACCACACACATACCATGTGCTGGAAACATTTCTGTCTGAGCATATGGCATGGAGGTTGTCGGGGTCAATCCAAGTGGCTTGGAGGCGTTCCTGTGTGGAGTCTGGTTAGAAGAGAAAAGAGTCAAGTTCCTGACCCCTGTGCAAGGCATCCCCAGTTTAAACCACAGGCGTGATTCAATGCTTATCGTGAATTTCTCCTGCCTGTTTTAGAAACTCCAACAGCAAAAATGATCGAAGGAACCGGAAGTTTAAGGAAGCCGAGCGCCTCTTCAGTAAATCGTCAGTTACGTCGGCGGCCGTAAGTGCTGTGGTGCAGGGGCATCTTTCTGTGGCCTATTGTTGAGGAATGTGTTTTTCTTTCCCTTCCTTCCTGTCTGGGAGTGGCCTCCTGAGGTCTGTGGTCACTTTTCTAGTAACCAGTGGCTTTTCTTTTAGGCAGTAAGCGCATTGGCAGGAGTTCAGGACCAGCTCATTGAAAAGAGTAAGTTTATGTTTTTTCCTTTGTTTGTCAGTTTATGTTGAAGCTACCACAGTCCCTAAGTTTAACTTATCCCATGTGTATCTGAGGACTGCATCTCTATGCTCTCTCCTCTTGTTTCTAGAGGTTGGTGAACCTTTTGGGCATCCCTAATAAAGCATTTTTTTCCATTTCTTTTGAGAAAGAAACTTCTGTGTCTCCTGTCATAGGAAAGTAGCTTTGGCTCCTCAGACATGCAAATCTTTGACTTTGTTCCTTCTAAGTCTTAACTTAGGGACCTACTGTTCTTTTTTTTTGTTTGTTTCTGTTTTTTGCTGCACTGGGGATCAAACTCACAACCTTGCACCTGGCAGACAGATGCTTAAATCACTGAGCCAAACTCCCGGACCTGGTTTTTTTGAGGCAGGGTTGCACTGTGTAGCTCAGGCCAGCCTAGCGCTTGCGTTGTAGCCCAAGCCGGCCTTGAACTCACAACGCTTCTCCTACCTCAGCCTCCTGAGTGCTGGCATTAAAGGCATGCGCCACCATGCCCAGCAGGGACCTATTTTTTTAACTAAAAAAAATTTTAAGGAATATTTCAAACATACTAATAAGTCCCCAGTGCTCAGGGAATTTTTTTTTTTTTTTGGTACCACCAGTTGAACTCAGAACCTCGAGCTTTTTTTTTTT
>RJWM01051029.1:0-10567 GCA_004363535.1 Dasyprocta punctata
ATCTTACATGTCTATATCTGTCAATATCCCCAACCCCTAGGAAGGTAATGATATGCAATATTGTAACTACTGCCAAACTTCAACCACCTCAGTGTGTAAACCTACAATGTTATCATATCAGATCTGTTGTTGTTTGTCTGTCTTTTTTGACTTTTATTTCTAGCTTCTGTATCTATTTTCTCTTAAATAAAAAAAAAAGTTTCAACTGATATAGTAAAAGGGAAAGAAACTGCTCAAAGGTAAATTGTATTGTTTGATCAGTCTTTCATGCCTGTATCTGGTAACCAGAGCAACTATTTTGAAGACAACAACATACAATATACCAACCATTGCTAAATTCCTGTCATCTTGTTTGGAAGTCGTATATTGCTATTGTTTCTGTTGTTATTGATAATGATGATGTCATTTTTCTTTTAGTGTTATTTGTTTTATTGTTTGCTCCGTGATATTTCTGATTTTTTATTTAAATAAAAAAATAAAAATTACTTGAGAAGAAAACAGTCATCTGGAAATACATAGGAAACTCTATCTACTTATCTATCTATCTGTCATTCTCATCGGCATTATTGGTATGTTTTTGTTTTTTCACTTTTTTCTTTTGGTGCCATTTGCAGTTTTTCTTTTCTTCTCCTATTATATTGCCTTGATTTATTTGTTTGAATAGTGCCTTGCTTTACTTTCTCTCCCAATCTTCTTTTCTCACTTTCCCTCTCTCATCTTGTTCCTTTAGTGTTTTTCCTTATGTTCTTTTCATCTAATCTCCTCTCCCTATTATTTATTCTTCTAGGTGGTCATTTCTTTCTTTCTTTCTTTCTTTCTTTCTTTTTTTTTTTTTTGGCACCCGGGATCGAACTCAGAGCCTGACGTCTGCCAGACACGAGCTTAAGCCACTGAGCCAAACTCCCAGCCCTAGATTTTTGAGGCAAAGTCGCACTATGTAGCTCAGGCTGGCCTTGCGCTCGCCTTGTAGCCCAAGCCGGCCTCGAACTCACAATGCTTCGCCTACCTCAGCCTCCTGTGTGCTGGGATTAAAGGCGTGCACCACCACACCTGGCTAGGTAGTCATTTTTTTTACTGATATTGATTATGACTAATTTCTAATTACTGCTTAAAAAGACCTCCTGCATCAGTCTTATTACATTTTTCATACCAACCACTGCTTTATTTATTTATTTATTTATTGGTAACTAGGACTGAACTCATGACCTTGCACTTGCCAGGAAGGCACTGCTTTATTTTTATAATATATTTCTTTTACTGTTTTTTCTTCATACTGCCACATCCTTACTACCTAAATTGATGAATCAGTAGGTAGTTAATTATATCTTACTATGGTTGAATACAACTTTAGCATGAATGGAAATAAATTGCTCTACTTAGGATATATTTACTCTATATAAATTTCTGATTTTTATTAGATATTTTTTGTGCTGAGAATTGAATTTATGACCTTGTACTGACTAGGCACTGTGCCACTGAGCTATACGCCTGGCTAGATTTTTTAATATAAATATAAATTTTGTAACTATGGTAAAATGCTACAAATTATTAGTTGTCATATATGATGTTTTTCCAGTTTTTGTTTCATATTACTGGTATTACTAATTGTACTAAGTTATCCAAGGTGGCATTGCTATTGTGATAAATTTCTGCTCCTTTTATGCTAATATCTATATTTTCTGGGGGACATAAGATACAATAAAGCTCAATATCAAAGAACTTGGTGCTAGGTCAAACAGGCTGCAAATTTTCACCCCTAAAAACAGGGAGGTAGGATCAGGGGAGAGACTCAAAATGCAAAAACCAGCTAGGCCTAGAAGACATCACTGAGTCCCCTGTTATAACTGTATTATTGTTTATTTGGTTTTTCATACCTATAAAGATTTGTCTTCCATAGTTGGGTGCTCACATATTTGCTTCATATATATTTATGATCATAATCTCTTCCTTTTGAAGTTTTCCCCTAATAAGTGTGTAGTGACCTTCTTTACCTCTTTTGATCATTTTCAGTTTGAAGTTCACATTGGCTGCAAACAAAATAGCTACCCCTGCTTTTTTCTGTGTTCCTGTTGCATGAAGTATTGTTTTACATTCTTTGATTTTTAGTCTATGAATTTTCTTTTGAGTTAAATGTGTTTCTTGTACACAGAATATTGTTCGATTTTGTTTCTTAATCCACTCTGCTAGTCTGTTTCTTTTTATTGGTGAGTTGAGACCATTTACATTGATTGATATAAATGATGTGTACTGACTTATCACTGTCATATTATCTTTCTGTTGTTGGTTTTCCACTTTTTCTGTTTAACTTTTTGCCTTGCATATTGGTTGCCTTTTGCTGTTGTTCTTGGGATTATAGTCATCTTTGTCTCTAGGAGCAAGATCCAACAATATACTGTATGCAAGAAACACATTTAATTCAAAAAGAAATTCGTAGACTGAGTTCAAATAATGGAAAACAAAACTCTATGCAACAGGAAACCAGAAAAAAGCAGGGGTAACTATTTTATTTGCAGACAAAGTGAATTTAAAGCCAACTCTGGTTAAGATAGACAAAGAAGGTCACTGCATCTTTGCACAGAGAGCAATCCAAGAAGAAGATATAACAATCATAAATATATATGCAACAAATGTCAGTGCACCCAACTATAAAAACCAATATTAACAGACATGAAAAATCAAATGAGCACTAACACAATTGCATTGGGGGCTCTCAATACACAACTGTTACAAAAAGACAGACCAATTAGACAACTCCATAATGGAATATTAGAACTGAACCAACTTTTGAACAAATTAAAGTAGTAGATGTTTACAAGGTGTTCCATCCCAGAACATCAGAATACACATTCTTCTCAGCTGCACATGGAATGATCTGCAAAATTGACTACATGCTACTTTCGAGAATATGCTTAAGCAAACACAAAGGAATTGAAACTATCCCAGGTATATTATCAGACCACAGTTCAATGAAACTGGAAATCAAAAGCAAAATAAGCCACAGAAACTTCATTAACACATGGAATTAAATAACACACTGATAGCCAGGCATGGTGGCACATGCCTTTAATAACAGCACTGGAGGGGCTGAAGTAGGAGGAGTGTTGTGAATTCGAGGCCAGCTTGGGCTACAATGAGAATGCAAGGCCAGCCTGAGCTACATAGTGCAACCCTGCCTCAAAAAACTATGGCCGGGAGTTCAGCTCAGTGGCTTAAGCTCCTGTTTGACAGGTGCAAGGTTGTGAGTTCAATCCCCAGTGCCACAAATAAATAAATAAATAACACACTGATGAGAATCCAATGGTCACAGATGAAATTAAATAAGAAACTAGACAATTTCTACAATTAAATGATATGACAATACAACATACTGGAACTTATGGGACACAATGAAATCAGTACTAAGAGGGAAATTTGTAACAGTAAATACCCATATCAGGAAAATAAAGCAAGCACAAATAAATTAATGTTGAACCTAAAACTTCTAGAAAAAGATGAGCATGCTGAGCCCACAGCTCATAAGTAAGTAAATTATAAAGATCAGACCAGAGATTAATGCACTGGGGTATAAGAAAACAGTTGAAAGAATCAATGAATCAAAGAGTTGGTTCTTTACAAGATTAAATGAAGTTAACAAACTTTTAGGCAACCTTATCAAAAAAGGGAAAGAAAAGACTCAAATCCACACAATTATGAATTGGGTGGGTGAATTCACAATGGAGACTGCAGAAAACCATAAAATCATCTATACATACTTTGAAAACTTGAAGTATAAGATGGAAAATGCAGAAAAAATGGACATATTCCTATGTACATATGAATTATCAAAGCAGAATCAAAAGAATATAAAAGTCCTAAATAAACCAATATCAATGAAATCAAAGGTAGAATAAAAAATCTACCAACAAAGAAAAGCTCAGGACCTGGCAGATTCACTGCTCAATTCTATAGGAAATTTAGAGAAGACTAAATGTAACTGTTTCTCAAACTCTTTAATGAAATTGAAAGGGAAGCAATATTCCCAAATTAATTCCTAGAAGCAAGGATTACCATGATACCAAAACAGAGAAGAAACTGATTAAGATAGATAACTACAGGACAATCTCCTCAATGAACATAGAAGTAAAAGTTCTCAGCAGTATGCTGGTAAACAGAATGAAGCATATCACTGAAAGAATTATACACCATGACCAGATTGGATTCATCCCAAGGATGCAGGAATGTTTCAACATACATAAATCACTAAATGTAGTACACTGCATTAATATACCAAAGGACAAAAGCATGTGATCAATCCAATAGATGGAGAAAAAGCTTTGACAAATTCCAGCACAATTCATGACAATTACTCTACAGAAAATTATATCAATCTCATAAAAGTCATCTATGACAAAGTCACAACAAACGTCACACAAAATGGGCAAAAACTGAAAGCTTTCACTCTAAAGTCAGGAACAAGACAAATATGTCCACTATCATCACTCTTATTCAAAGTGGTTCTTGAAATTTTATCCATAGTAATTAGACAAGTGAAAGAAATAAAAAAATGACCATAGGAAAGGAAGAAGTTAAATTATTAATATTTGTGGATGATATGATACTCTACATAGAAGACCACACAAAATCCCCTAAAAGACATCTGGATTTTATAAACAAATTCAGTAGTGTAACTGGATACAAAGCCAACTCAAAAATCAACAACTTTCCAATACATGAATAAAGAACTCATTTAGAAAGATATTAGGGAAACAACAGCTTTCACAATAGAATCCAAAAATGAACTGGAAAAATATCTTAGCCAATTGCCCATCAGACAAAGGACTTCTATCTAAAACATATAAAGAATTAAAAGAAATCAGGCCCCTAAAATTCAGGGACCCAATCCAAAAGTGGTCATCTGAGATGAATACACACTTCTCAGAGAAAGAAATACAAATGGCAAATAAATATATGAAAAAATGTTCAACATCAATGGTCATTCAGGAAATGCAAATTAAAACAACGCTGAGATTCCATCTCACTCCAGAAAGAATGGCCAAGATTAAAAAATCAACCAACAACAAATGCTGGAGGGGCTGTGGGGACAAAGGAACTCTTCTCCAGTGTTGGTGGGAATGTATACTGGTGCAACCACTGTGGAAGTCAGTGTGGAGATTCCTCAAGAAGCTAGGATTAGAGATCCCATTCACTCCAGCTATCCCACTTCTGGGCATTTTCCCAGAACTGAAAACATCATCCCACAGTGATATTTGTGCAACCATGTTTATATCAACCCAATTTGTAATAGCCAGATCTTGGAAACAACCCAAGGGCCCATCAATCAAGGAATGGATAAAAAAAGATGTGGTATTTTTATACAATGGAGTACTACTCACCTATTAAGAAAGATTGCATTGAGACTTTTATAAGGAAATGGACACGACTTAAGACCATACTCATAAGTGAGATAAATCAAACCCACATGTGTAAATACCATATTGTCTCCCTAGTGTAAGAAACAGAAAAAGTATATATGATCTAAAATCTACAATAAATATTATGTAAGGGTAAACAACTGCTCAAGGAGCAAAAGTAATTGGGAAGGGAAAAGGGGGAAGAGGGAAGGGAAAATGAAGAGATATAAATCTGTATATGTGTATATGTAAGATGACTAAAACAAACATACTGCTGAATGTATTAATTATTGAGACAGAACAGTTAATACTCATGTGATTAGATCAATTTTACATGTCTATATCTGTTAATGTAAACAACCATTTTGAAGATAATGAGACACAATATTGCAACAATTGTCAAATTTCTATCATCCTGTTTTGTAAACCTGTAATGTTACTGTTGTGCATTTTCTCTAGTCATTTGTTTGTCTCTTTTGCTTTTTGTCTTTCTTATATGTGCTTTTTTCTCTTAAATAAAAAAAAATAAATTGCATCATAAACTTAATAAAATAAAATAAAATAATACTGTGATGTTCTTAGACATTTTTACTGAATGTATTAATTATAAGGCAAATGTATTAACTTGGAAATATATTTAGCTTTTCATATCTTCTAGGGTAGTATTTGTGTAAATCCAAATATCCTTCTCTGATCCACTTCTGAACAAATAACATCTGTCTATCCCATGCTGAGTTGGGATTGTGGTTCTAAATATCTACTGGGCTTCTTCAATTAAGTCTTGTAAGCCTATTTTCTTCTTGCTTTATTTTTCTATCTCTCAGCTGTTCTTTAGCACAACTTCTAAAATTTTCAAATCTTGTTTGATTGTAAAGAGGAAAGGAGGCTGGGGTGATAATGTGGAATAGAGGGACCCAGCATGTTCCTGCTTATCCATGCTATACAAAAATAACAGAAAGTGTGTAGTTGTATGTGAAGATAAGTGGCCATGTAATAACACTGAAATTCAACAGCAGATAGACAGAGATGTGTTAATACGCAGATAATAAGTGTAATAGCATAGTAACAGAAATGATATCCCTCAGTATCTGTCACCATCACTGGGAAAGAGGAATTTTATCATCTGAGAGGGTAAAGGTGAAAGACAGTATTCTAGCTTGACACAGAAAATTATAACTCATAGACATTTATCCAAAATAAATAAGACATCTGGGTCTTCATAACAGGTTGGTTTAGAGAATAGTTCGCTGCATTTCCCAGTGTTCTAAAATAACAAAACTGCCTGAGTTGAATGCTCTGGGGATCAGAAAAACCCAACAAGTTCCTGTCTCTGGGATGCCTTGGACAAACTATTGCTATCCCTCGGTTGATGAGACAATCCTTAATGAAGGTAGTTACCCTGACACAGACCATTTGAGAGTTTTGTGCTGAGTGTAGCTCGAGCTGTGGCAAGGAGGGTAGTGCAGAGCACCTTCTTCTGGAATTGGCACATTAGAAAACCAGTCTTTTGAGACCTGGTGTAATGACATGTTGTACATAATTTCACGTAGAGGTCAAAACTGAGGGTAGCAGAATGGAAGGCAAATTACATGATTGCTGAAGCCTGTGACCCAGTATGGGACTGTAGATTTAATTTCTCCCTATGGTGTGAAGAATTTGGGGGAATGTGTGTGATTATGGAATTTACTCTGCTCCTTGGTTAAATAGTGAAAAACAATCTAGGTGGAATATATGTCTGGTGTAACCTGAAATCTATCCTAAGTCCTTCTAGTGGAAAATCCAACTGAGCGGAATTTTAACTAACTATATTCTTCACTCACTCCTGCCTGATACCTGGGATTACAACAATTGAAAAATTCTGTTCATTTTCCTGCCGTGTGGCACACAGTCTAAGACCCAGAGAAAATCTTTGAGCAGCATAACACACTACCATTCACCCTTGCTCACATTTCCAACCACCCATCCAAGAGGAATTATTTAACTTTTTATGTGCATTTTTCTCCTTATTCCTCTTTTTAAAAAAAGTTTTCTCATTTTTCTTTTTATTTACACATCGTATTATTTAATTATGTATTTTCTTTTTATCTACATGTAATTTTATTTCTTCTGAATTTTCCTTTTTATTTATTTTATTTTCTTTCTCTTTTCATTTTTATCATATTTGAGGTCATGTTGAAGATAGATTCCTGACCTCACACATGTAGGGCTCTTGGTCTGCTACTGAGAAACACTCCCAGCCCAGGTGAAAGAAATTTTGCTCAACTAAAAATATTACCCAATCATGCTCAAACTCTTTTGAATATTTCTTCTTAAAATATAAAATGACATAATCTCCAGTATATTGACCATAGTTAGAAGGTTACAACTAACATGAGGTGAAGTTGTGACCCTGGGCAAATACTTCACAATCATAACAAAGTAAAAATGCAACATCTGACAGTGAATTTACGTGGGTTGCATCCTTCTACCCAAAGCTTCTCAGATCATACTCTGTTGACACAACTGTCACAGAAGGGCAGCAGTCATCCTGTTCCCCATCTCTCCCAGTAAATCACCTGGATATGACAAAGTGTCTGATCAGCAGGCAAGAGTTTTGGAAGATACATTAAAATTGAAGCATCCAGTAGTAGAATCACATTCAAGTAGCAGAGCCAGTATGAACTGTACCTGTGGAAACCCCTGACATCTGATAGAAGCTATCACTCCCATTTTAGGTGTAACCACAGAGCGGGTATAACACCATACACTTTTACATAAAATATAACTGTCTATATCAGGAAATAACTACCTCTGGCAAGACCAGCAGAAACAATAGGTCTCTCAGACTCTTCTATTGTGCACTTTGTGATCAAACCAATGACTTACAATGAATAAAACAAAATAAATATTAATCCATGGGGTACAGTAAGAAATAAACTCAGCACAACACAACAAGATGATACCCAAAGGCACACTGTCATAGGAAACCCTCCAAGGATGCTATCATATAAAATTGGAAGGCATGCTCATCCTGATAGATGAACAAACTCATAAAAGAAACACGATGTATGTGAAAAAATCAGTAATTCAAAGTCAAGTATGTCTGAAATTTAAATTATTTCCACCCATCCTCGTATAATAGAAAACTTTCATCCTTTCTATTGTTTCTCATTCCAGGAACAACCTATGTAGTTTCAAAAGTTTGAAACTTTACATCATAAATATCTCTCTAATGTGTGCAATTACTCTTCAGTCAGCAAACTTTTGAAACTGTCATCATCATTTCTCATAGATGATTGATAGTGTTCTAATTTGTTTTTCTGCTTCTCTTCTGGATGCCACCTACCATCAATTCTTTACACATTATCTAAAGCAACATTTTCAAAGTGCAATTTGATTGGACAGCTCACCTGCTTAGGATCCCATATCAACCTGTCTTACTTTGTCTCTCATATCTTTTTTCCTGTCTTTGCGATCTTTCCACACAATATACAGTGTTTATACTTTCTCAAAAGTACCATGATTCATCATCATCTCATAGGCACAACCCTCATTCTCCAGACCATGTTTTAAATGTTTCATGGCTCTATGTACTTCTGCATTCATTGAAACCTGTCAGTTATTTGTTTTATTATTTGAATAATGTATATTTTCTTTCTACTTCTATCATTTATGTTCTATGAAGAAAGTACTGGAAATGCTTCTGTAGGCTCAGTGCTTTGTGTATAGCAACTGCCCTATACATTTTGTTTAATCTTATTTGAAACAGCGTATCTCTATGCAGTTGAGTCTGGCCTTGAGCTCACTTTGTAGCTCAGGTTGGTCTCAAACTCGTAAAGATCCTCCTGCCTCAGACTTCAAGTGCTGGGATTACAGGTGAGCACCATCAATTCTGGTTTATACATGTGTTTTGAATGAATAGAGTTTAATTTTTATTGGGATGGTATTCAGTACCGGTTATCACAATGTTAATAAGAACATAATAATGGCATTATCAATTCTTGCTCATTAATGGCTTCATACTGGACCTTAGCCTGAGCAACAACGACAAAATTCTGAACGAGTGACAAAAAATTCCCATTACCACATTTGCTATTCAACCAATATTAGCCACTTCTGAGTTCTAAATTTAAAAATAAATATCTAAGTGAATAAAGTATACAATAGCTTAATAATGCAGAAGTATTAATGAAAATGTGGGATGGGAACATTATATCAAATGCAGTAGATGATCTTTTACTCAAAGAATTTAGAAAGTGGAGCATTTTGGTTTCATGTATTCCTGGTTAGCAGTGAATTGCACTCATATATAAATTCCTAATTTACAAAGATATAAGGTAAGATACAAAAAACAAAAACATGTCACACTACAACTATACTAAACCTACCTATATCTTATTTATTTAAGGACTTAGAATGAACTTTAAGATCTTGTGGTATCCCCAGCCTCATCTCAGTGACTACCCATCATCACTGCCTTCCTGGTTGTCTGGATAGAACTATTTAATGAAATATTTCATTTAGAAGAGTGTATCTTAATATTTTACCATAGAAATAGTCTTATCAATAAATGAAAGGGAGATTCTGTGGGTAAAGTTCATCAATATATTCATGAATTCCCTACAAAGCATCTGTCTGAATACATCCAGGTATGGTGTTACATAAATTCCTGTTTGCTTTTGACAGAAAACTGGGAAACCTCCAAAAGGTCTGGTTTGCAGATAGATAATCTATTGCAAGTTGCAAAGTAGCCAAACATTGTGGAAATCATTTTCATGTCTATGAATTTTTAATTTTTATTTTAATGTAGTACAAGTAGATATTAATAAAGAAAATGTAAAAATTACCGTTCTTACTTCTATTAAAAATAAAACAAAAATTAATAATAAAATAATTATAGAATCATTATAGCTAATATACTGTGTATCATAATCTTAAAATAATGCTCTATGATTTTTGTAGTGTTGGAGAAAATTCTTTTGTCATTTAATTTTAAAAAGTGGATCAAATTCAATATTGTTTAGCTATCACTTTCTAAATTCCTAAAAGAAAAACTTAAATATATTAACTAAGTCATGAATACAAGAAAAAAAATTATGGCAAAGATCAATGTTTATTTAGAACTATGTAATTAGACTTTTAGAAAAAACCTATCACAATATTTTTATTTGATGTTCTTTTAACATATAGCACGATAT